>CABHPR010140364.1:0-38481 GCA_902168415.1 Peromyscus melanophrys | reverse complement strand
ACACACACACACACACACACACACACACACACACACACACACACTACCACCACCATTACTAACAGCAATAAAATAATGGGAATTAACAATTATTGGTCATTGATATCTCTCAGTATCAATGGCCTCAATTCCCAATAAAAAGATAGGGACTAGTAGAATGGATGCAAAAACAGGATCCATTCTTGCTGTGGAACAATCCTTTTCTACATTTTTGAGTATGTATTACTCACACTCATTAATAAAAAGCTGACAGGCCAGTAGCTAGACAGGAAATTAGGTGGGAAAGCCAAATGAGGATGATGGGAAGAAGGAGGGCAGAGTCAGGAGTTTTCAGCCAGACACAGAAGAAGCAAGATGAGAATGTCATACTTAGAAAAGGTACCAAGCCATGTGGCTAAACGTGGATAAGAAATATGGGTTAATTTAAGTATAGGAGATAGTTAGTAATAAGCCTGAGCTACCAGCCAAGCATTTATAATTAATACAAGCCTCTGAGTGATTATTTGAAAACAGCTGTGGGATGGGGCAGGACAGAGAGAAGCCTCCATTTACACATCCTTTTCCTGCATACAAGAAACAAAGCTCAACATCAAGGATAGATATTATCTCAGAGTAAAGTGTTAGAAAAAGATATTAAAAGCAAATGGACCTAAGAAGCAAACTGGTATAGCCATTTTCATATCTCACAAAATAGACTTCAAACCAATTTAATATATATCACTCTGGTAAATTTGATCCCAAAGCTGTAAAGTAATGGAGGGCAAAAGTCAGCTTTCTTTACCCTGGTCTGATGTAAGTCAATTTTGCTAGAATATTGTTGTCACCTCATTTTTACTTGTTTGTGGATGTGTGACCCATCTCTACATGTTTTAAAATTTGTAAGACTAAGTTGGCTTTGCAATTTTCCATTTCTCTACCTTCAGGGAATTATTCCTGCTTGGATTTCCTCATAAGGGGATGATGCCATCTTAGGTTCCAGAGAACTAAAGTCTACCACCAGGACTAATTGTTTGATTTGAACCAATAAATGCAGGTCTTTTCTTTTCCAAATTAGAAGACTTTGTTGTTAATGGGGATATATATATATATATATATATATATATATATATATATATATATATAACTGTTCTTATTATGTTCTATGTCTTTAAGGGAAAGTCAAGTTTGAATTTGAATTTCTCAACCTAAAATATAAAGCTGATATGCTATCTCCAATTCTGCCTAAGAGCTTTAAACTGTTTAGGTTCACATTTAATGAAAACTGTAGCTAACATGAATGCATCTCAGTGCAAATGGCATTTGCTGTAATAATCTATGTGGTAAGTGGAAGACACATTCATGTCTGAGCATGAGATAACCACTTTGTAGGTAGAGATGGATAAAAGCTTATATTGGATTCTGTAAAACGAGTTAAATCAGCTCTTATTCTACTTGTTAATCAATATTAAGTCAAAATTTTCTAAGTATATTTACATATCAGGTATAAAGGATATGGCTGTAGTATGAATTGTTTTTCAGGGTAACAAGTTTAAAGAATAAATGTAAAGCTGTAAACATGTTAGGAGAGACTAACTTTGTTTAATGCTTATGCTTTAAATGATTAGCTTCTAATACCTAACTTTATTTTTGTATCAAGTTTAGTCTGTTCAATACACTTGAGTAACAATTTCTGAATTCATTAATTAGCTCCAGTGAATCCACACTGTGCAATTCTTTTTTAATTAAAAGATTGAAAAATCTATTTCATAAGTGAAAAAATGAATTAATGAGCATATATTGGATTATAAGATTCCAATAGACTCTCTAAAATCCAAGTGAGATTCTCCATTTTCCCTGAGTGTTTTTCTTTCCTGCTCAATAAAATTTGAAATAATACTTCTGGGACCCTTTTCTCCTACCAGGTTGCCTTGTCCATCCTTAATAGAAGAGGCTATGCTTAGTCTCACTGCAACTTGATATGCCATGGCTGGTAGATATCCATGGGAGACCTGCCCTTTTCTAAAGAGAAGTGGAGATAGAGTGGTTATGGGGTGGGTTGTAGAGACCAACAGAAGTTTCCTAGTGAGACTTATTCAGGGAATAAGCTTGCTTTACACAGCATTACTGCATAAGGGGATAATTTGACCATGGGTGTGGTTACCAGGTGTTTGGAAGGGTCTACACTTCACTATGCAGTATGCTTTGATCTAGCAAGGGAGAAGTGTTTTGCCCTGCCCCTTGGCATGGTTATAAAAAGCCCTTTTAAAGAGCCAGAAGGGGCCGGTAGATTTTGATCCAGGTCCTCCTGAAGTTATCTGGTATTTCTGTCTGTTTCCTCTCTACTATCTTTCCATCTAAAAGTTTCTTCTTCCTCTCTCTTCCTCATAGGAACTCTTTAAAAGGTAGGAGCTGGCCTCCCACAGTGGGGAGAGGGGAGTTGTGGGGGAGGGACTTGGGGAAGAGGAGGGAGGGGAAACTGCAGTTGGGATGTAAAAACAAAATAAAAATAAAATTGTTTCACAATATGTCAGAAAATAAAGAATTTCAAATTATCCTTTTTTTCTGTAAAAAAATCTTTTTGAATAATACATATTCGCACTTGTACCCAAAAATATTACTAATGATTATTTTATAGACACAGTATACTTTTTTCTCTTGAACTAAATAATAGTTGATTCTTTCTTTTGCTTTTTCTTTCTTTTTTGATATTATATAGCTGGGTCATAAAAATGTGAAAGGAAACATTTTACACCTTTCCCTCCCCTTCTTCCATCTTCTCTCTCTCTGTCTCCTGGTTAGAAAAATGTAGCTTGATTCTTTCTGTCTGATGAGCAGGACTTTACATGATCATGAAATCGTTATGAAACTATAAAACCTTGGCAAAATAAAATATATGTGCAAAAGGAAATAAGTCTAAGGATGGCAAAAATTTGGCAGTCTTTAAATGAACAAAAATGTAGAAAATAAAAAGGAAGCAATAAAATATACTCGAGGATATAACACTGCTGTGATATTTCTTGCACATCTGGAGAGTATAATTTAGAAGTAATCACTAACTGAGGATTTTAATGGCAGCAAGTATTGCTGGATGCTTTCTAGAACTTTAATTTACTGGACTATTTGCTTCCAGTTCCATTTTAGTTGTAACAGATATCATTGTTTTGGGTAATGATATGCTTTTGTGGGTCATGATTTTGCTTGCAACTCTTGTGAACACAAGATAAAAGTTTTTTATCTTGTGGTAAATTTTTTTTTACCTGTTTTTATGCTGTGGTAAATAGTTATCATTTTTAAATCTTGAGCTATGATTTGAACTACTTAGCTATCTATATTTTAACTTATCTATCACTTCATTGGAGAAATATAAATTTATCATTGTATATAAGGACATGAGAATATAAAATATTGTTTCATTGCATACTAAAGTTGTATGGAGATCCGAAGAATCATAATGATGTTAGATTGACTGGTGGGTGAGCTGTATTTTCCAGGACTGGAACTGCTGAGTTTTTAGTGATTCTTCAGTTTCTGTGCCTATCTTTCACATTCAAACTTTAGTAGATTGTATTAGTCTCAGTTTTCAGATACAAAATGAATCCTTTTTGATGTAAACAAAAACTAATGTGTGAGAAATTCTCATTGTGCAATTAAAGCCATTTTCACTGAATTAAAGGTTTGTTGGACAGGAGATTCCCCACAACATGCTTTAAAGTCTATTGAGTAAACCATGTGCTGTCTTTGTGGTTGATGCTGAGCCTAACTGTGTCATGGTTGAGCAGAACAGACTGGGTTCAACTGAAATGCAGTTCTTTCTGAAGAACTATATCATTATTGTAATGTGCTAAATGTGCTCAGATATGAAAGAATCCATTTTAAGCAAGATTAAATACCTCATAATGACTGTGGAATATTCCTTTCATAATATATTAGTCAGTCTCAGGCACAAGCAAGTATGTCACTCCGACTACCTTGGTCTCTGTTCATGAAAATGTTCTGGAGGATCCGCTGTAATGGAAACTAATTGAAGTGTGATGTTTTTTAAAAAATCTCATTTTCTTTATTGTTATCCTGTCTATATACTCATTTTCTCCTCTACATTACATTCAGAATGAAAGACATTCATTATCCCTAAGTGGGCCATTATGAATTGATTGTCTTTTACTTCTTCCAGATCAATAGAGCACTTCTGCATATTTTCCTCCACTAAATCTTAGCGTTTCATAGGCTTGCAGGAGCAGATCAGTCTATTTTCTAGCAATGAAAGTGACAGTGCTTCAACCTACATTACTTGTCATCTGATTTGGGTATTTTAATAAATTATTCAATGAAGAAGAAATTTCTCCTCTTTGCTTTCTTGATCACAACAGGAATTTGCTTCTGTTCAATCCTATGTTCATCAATGTTGCTCATTGCCATTTACATGAACGCATATAGAATGGTTTGCAGATAACTTTGATAGCTTAGATAGCAAGCTAATTGCTACTAGAACTAAAACTGATCCCTGATTCTTATGTTTTAACCATATTTCAGAAATTATCTTTAGAAATTATTCATTATTATTCACAGACTGTCTTGGTTTCTAACTATGGTTAGAAAATTGTATTTTTCTTCTGAGTAAAATTCATTATAAGGTTTGTAACTAATGTTGGTGCTAATTTTAATCTCCAGAATAAATTTCTCTTTACTTGGAAACTATATTAACATATATTCTGGATTTTTAATGTATCTAGTATCCCCCTTCACAGCACACACACACACACATACACACACACACACACACACACACACACACACACACACACACACACACTTTGAACTAGTGAGGAGAAGCAAGCCAGGAAATGAACCCAGGCTTTCAGACTGTGTGCACTATTTATATGATTATGCAATGAGCTATTACAATTCTGGGTCCCATTCCCTTTCCTTATTCCCTAAAAAGAAATAATTAGAAAGTGGGGGAAAGAAATCAGAAAGACTGATAACCATGGATTACCATTTTGTGTTGCTTTAAACTGCAAATTCACATCCTCATTTGAGTTTCCTCCACCAGAGCCACTTGGGAAATGTGAAATGCTAGATCTGCTTTTCTAAGACACAATGTACTGAAACAAATAGAGACACATGTTGTGTGGACTAGATGATGGCAGGTAAATACGTTTTTTCTTTTAAGCAAATTCACTTGGGAGTTAAAGTTAAGACTAATCTGTGATAACATTTAAATCATACTGAGTTTCCAACAGTATAAAAAACTGCAGGATGAAAAGAAAATAAATCTTGGAGATGTGAAATTCAGAATGTCAAATTTCACAGATTTGGAAAATTATTAGTTTTCAAAAGTAGTTCCTTGATAAAAATAAGAACAGTGAAAACTTAAATGTCTACAACATGATGTTTTCAATTAAAAACTCATACTTAATATCAAAGCAAAGCTTTCTAGCAAGAAATAATGGTGCTTTCTTTATCAAATGGGCTACTCTTGATTACACTAGAGATTTCTTTTTAAAACATATAGCAACAAGAAAAACAACAGCAACAACAAAACAAATATTAAAACAAGTTTACTTTTTAAACTTGTTTTATTTAAAATTCTTTCTTTAATTATTGCTTATGCATTAATTATAAGTTCTCATGATGTAAGACTGGATTAAAAGTCAGGAGTATTATTTTAATTCATGTGCCATTGAAAACGTAATGAAAATTTCAGATAAAAATCTAACATGCCTTCCTAGGTTATCAGAAAGCAACTGAGCTTTGTCTCTAGCTGATGACCCAATATCAGCATACTGCAAAATTTGAAACCAACCAAAGCAAACAAGGACAACCCTCATTTCTTTAAAAGCAACTGTAACTAAATAGTAATTTCCAGTCCTATCAGTGTGTTCATGCAATCAGTTGGCAACAGACTGAAAGAAAAATTGCCTCATTGGAAGCTGAACTGTAATTTCATGTTATCTTTGCAAACACAAAGGCATGAGATTTTCAGCAATACATAATGCACCCACTGAGCTGGCTATGCACTCAAACATGAATGGTGATAAATCTTCCTAGTAGAATCTTTTACTGAGCTAAATCTGGGCTTATGTGTCAAAGTGATAAAGAACAAGAGCATCAGCGTAAGCCAGAACCTGTGATCAATAGCCCACTTCACAGTTAACTGGATGGGTAAACATGGTGGTCATAGTTCCCACCTCAGTGAGTTTTTATGGGCACTGAACATGATAATGGATATGTTTGGTGTTGCGTAGACTCTAATGCTTGCTTCCTAAGGGCTGTGTGTGTGTGTGTGTGTGTGTGTGTGTGTGTGTGTGTGTGTGAGTGAACAAAGGTGACCACAAGTTCTTAAATACTCAGTCAATTGGAAAGTGGGGTATAATTCCTTTTCTTTGTATCTGGGCAACATGTCTGTGACTTTTATGAGCAGTTTACTGTGGTGATATGAACTTATCCTGGTTGTTTCTGACTTTTCAGAGCACTAGTGGCTCTATTCCTTAATCTCCCATTGTGCTGAACCACATCTCAAAGTGAAGTCTGGTCTTCAGACAACAGCCTCAGCCGTTATTGTGTGATACAATTATTTTGATTCAGCTTTTCTCTCAAGCAAGAAACATTGAACTGAGCACATTTAATCCCACAAGACACAGTCCTTCTGCTAAGCCATAGTTATTAAAATGCTATTTGTGAAATAGTAACAGATAATAAGAATGTTAGATAATCCTTATAGAGATACAGGTCACACAGAGGAGAATTGACGAACCAGCCACGTGAGGGAAGACACTGTATTGCACATACATTTCAGTTGAGTCTTCAGAAAATTCTGGGCCCAGTCTTCATTGTGCAGTGGCATTATTTTGAAATGGCTTTCCTCCCAGGTAAGAAAGGTTGAATTGAGTTCACTTAATCCATCCCGCATATGGTAACATACGACACATTTTTTAATTAAATCATGCTTATTAAGATGCTGCTTATGATGTTGCAATAGATAACCAAAACACTGTATTAGTATTTATGGGCAGAGAGAAAGTTGATTCAAAGATACACACATACCCACCACCACCACCACCACCACCACCACCACCACCACCACCACCACCACTACAACATAAGCTCTACTATATTACTGTTGCTGTGTTCCAGGAATTTAGAAGGAGGTAAAAAGACAATTGATGACCTCATGACCAGGAATTTATGGAAAGGATTTACCCTGCTCCTATGTCTTACTTTTCAGGGCACCAATAGTTTTGAAAGGTTGTAGATGAAGGCATAATAGCACTGGAAATCCAGAAATGAATTGAGTGTCTTTAAACAAAGACTGACTTAGACAATAAATTTGAGTTTATTCATTCTTGATCAAAGATATAGGGTGGAAAATAAAATAGTCAAAGTCTGAAAACGAACAACAAAAATCTATCAGTGTGCTGCAGCTATAGAAGGAAACAAAAGGGGGGAGGACTCATTCACCTACAGAAAAGTCATTTCAGGCACTGAGTGAATGCTCAGTTGGTAAAGCACTTGCCATGCAAATGTGAGAACCTGAGTTTGGAATTTTGGATGTCATATAAAACTGGTCACATGCTTCTAAAATTCCGGCAGTCATACAGTGAGATGGGGGGGGGCGGGTAAAGACAGAATCTCTGAGAGTTTGAGAGCCAGCTGATCTGGCATTTGCAGCAGCAAACAGTACAGCACCCTATCTCAAACAAAGTGGAATATAAGGATCAAGACTGGGGTTGCCCTCTGACTTTTACATGTGTGCCACAGCACCTGTCCTCCCACACTCATGAACATACACACTCGCACACACTCATGTAAACATGCATACACACAGGTTTAAAAATAATATGAATTTTCTATTCATATTTTCAATCAGTTTTTTTGTAAAAGAATTATATTTAAAACATCTAATGTTAATAAATGTATTTAGTTTTCATAAAGTGATACAAAACACAACTTCAACATTTGGAGTCAAAGTCTCTCTCAACGAAGAAATTACATATGCTCTATCGAGTTAATAGAGGTAGAAGGTGAGTTCCTGGAGGAACAGTCTCTCTTACAATGAAAGAAAGGCCAGAAGAACAAATTAGTAGTAAAGAATCAACGTAAGTTCAGTGGTGAGAGAAAACTAAGGACAACACTAGAGGGAGATTAATAAGAAAGTGAAACTAAGCAAGAGGATTAGAAGATGAACATTGAAAAGAAAGCCATTCCATTAGAAATTTCCAACTTTTGACAGACTAAGAGAGGTGTAGGACTAGGGTTCTTCACGGGAACAGAATTGATTAGCTGCAATGAAGATATATGGATACATAGATAGATAGATAGATAGATAGATAGATAGATAGATAGACAGATTGATGGATAGAAAGATAGGTGCTAAACATATGACAGGCTACAGGCTTATGTGTACATAAATAGATAGATAGATGCTAGATGGATGGATAAATAAGATGCTAGATAGATAAATGACAGACAGACAGACAGACAGACAGACAAATAGTTGATAGATGTTAGTCTTAAGGGTAGATATTTAAAAAGAAGTAGTGATTCTATGACTATGGAAGATCAGAAGTTTTCTGTGTGAAGTTGGCCAGCTGAAGATCTTGGAAAGCCAATGATGTAAGTGATGTAGGTCTAGAGAGAATCAGGGGAAATCAATGGTGCATACTAATCCCAGTGCAGGGAATGATGAAATAGTCCAGCATAAACAACAAAACAGGAGAGAGGGCATATTCATTCTATTCATTCTTCCTTCTTTTGTTCTCACCCACTAAATGGACTGGGAAATGCTCACCAACACAGGGAAATGGCTTCTACTTTACTGAGTCTAAATTCAAACACTAATGCAATCTAGAAGCAACCTGGAAATATGTAGAAATAGTGTTTAACTCACTATTTGAGTATGTCAAGAGTCAATCAAGCTGGCATACAACATTAACTCTGTACAGATGTGTATGTGCGCGCATGTGCATGTGCGTGTGCGTGTGCGTGTGCGTGTGCGTGTGCGTGTGCGTGTGCGTGTGCGTGTGTGTGTGTGTGTGTGTGTGTGTGTGTATGTATTCCTTAAGTCCTTCCATCTCTGAAGTTTGCATTTTTTGGGCTTATATATTTCCCTATTGGTAAAAAGGAAAAGAAAAATTTGTTTGGCATGTGGATAAATGTAGAGTAGTCATTAACAAAGGGCAGCAGATGGTGAGATGAAAGGGGCTATGAGAATAGTTTGGGGCATAAACTTTGAGGCAGACAAATCCATCACAGAACACTTCTGTAAATTTGTCAGAATTTTAGAGGAAACATTTTCTTTCACATAAAACATGGGACTGAAGATTAAGGTAATATCAAAGTTTCCTAAAGCAAGATGTCCTTAGTTTGTATCTGTGGCATACCACAAAGAAACACTGTACACAGAGCATAGGCCTTGTGCAAAATAACCATTGGCAAGTGGGGGACCCTGAGGTGGTTGTGGAGACAATGACAGGGAATTAGCATCTATTAATGAAAATTTTGTTAGTAAGCACTATGCTGTATGTTGAACACACCATACTATTTGTCACTTATCTGTTATAATCTCCATGTGTCCAACACTTAAAGGAATTGAAGGGTTGACTAGGTATGTAGCTAGTAATAAAAATTGGATTTCCACCCAGCAAAGATTTTGTTTTTCCTATTGTATTTCATTGTTTGTTAACATAAGGAGTAAAAATACAACTTCAGTGCTGAATTATCTCTGGTTGTAGGAACACACTAAATTTTAGATTTTCTCAGAAATGCTTTTCTAACAAACGGGCTATTAGAAAATCAGTGATGATATTAGTGATACTTTTAATGTCAGAGTCTTTGGTAATTCTGAAGTTAGGCTTGATGTCTGGATGGATATCTTCTCGTGAACTCTCTGTGTCATGTCTTCCTGAGGCACTTTACAAGGACATCCTTAGACATACTAACATGATGGATGCAGTTTATGAGTGAGCTTAGTTTTCCTTCAAAATCCTCCAATCTATCGTGAATATTCCCCTCTTTTCTCTTCCTTTGCTACAAGTGCCAATGCTGGTAACACTAGGTTTCATCAAAGCCTTCCTTGATGTGGAAAAATTCATTCCTGACCCCAGAATTTCAAGTGTTACCCACTGCTCTGGGATAGTGTGAATAGTTGGGGCCTTGTTTGCTATACTTCAAATCCAATTAGAAGAACCTGAAAGAATTAAATAGAGTTTGAAGTGCCAGCAACCAATCAACAAGAGAGAAAATATTCATAAGAAGGCTTATGCAAAAATGGTAAAACCGTGATTCTTTTTCTGTTTATCTTCTATTTGTTTTTTTGGTGTACATTCTCAAAGTATTGTTGAATATTCTTTTTTTTTTTTTGACAGTATAAAAATGAGCAGTAGATGCCATCAGAGGAAACGGAGTGTGTGTTTATCTGAGCATCTGGCATGGGCATCTGTTGGAGATGGGACACTAACTCATTGTTCTTTTCCTATGTGGAAGGTCTAATTAAGTAGCAGGCAATCCCAGAAGCCCTAGAGTGTAGTTTAAATCAGTATCCAAAAGTTTATATGTACTCACAAACCTCTTAGATCAGGAATACTGAAGTGTGAATCTCAGCAAAACTAGTCCCAACTTTCATGCCTAGAATATGCAGAAGTTGAAAGAACTTTTATGAGGCATGATGGCTAGCTCCAAGGCATGGTACAAAATGACTGAACTAGATGGAACTTCAGAAACTTAGCTCCTCAGCTAAGCCTGTTGTTCACTTATATGTCAAATGGTTGAGAATGAAAGGTGCTTATACTTTCTCTGAGTAATCCCCAGCGAATTAAGTTTTGTGTTAATGTCTCACAATTTTCAATATGCAGGGGGTTGCCTGTTCACTACATCTTCCTCTTACTTTCATGTATGTCCATGTTCCTTCTTTCTTTATTGTTCCTACCTTCCCCTACCTCACTCTTGTGATCAATTTTTGTATCCTCTGAACGCTTGTTTTGGATGAACGTCATCCAGTCTTCTTCATCTACTAATGTCTGAGGCACAACTCATATTACACATTTCCACATGGTTATTGGTTGCACATTATATGTGATGTCTCACTTTTTACAACCTACCACCCTCTTAGAAGTTGTGTTAAATTTTTTTATTTAAAATTTATGAAATAATTATTTTGACACATGGAAATTTATTTTCCACAAAATTAATATTACTGAACATAAATAGATATTTCTATCATTTATATTTATTTTGTGGAAGATAAAAGACTTGAGAGTATTTTTAAAAAGTCATAAACTACATTGCTACTCTGTTCATAGTAGCCAGAAATTGGAAACAACCTAGATGGTCCTCAACAGAAAATTGGATATAGAAAATGAAATACATTTACATAGTATTAATCTACCATTAAACATTGAAATCATGAAATTTGCAGGTGAATTGATAGAACTAGAAAAAAAATCATCCTGAGTGAGGTAACCTAGACCCAGAAAGAGAAACACCTTAGGTATTTGCTTACTTGTGGAATTAGCTGTTAAGTCAGTAATAATCAAGCTACAACCTGTAGAACCACAGAGGTTAGGTATGGAGTAAAGGACTAGAGAGACAAATCATTCTCCCTAGGAAAGAGAAAGTTACGGATGGATTGTGGGGTGGGGCTGAATCAGAAGATTCAAGTAGAGGTGGGAAAGAAGGAGGGGATGAAGGACAGGACACAGGAAGAGACTGCTAAAATTAAAGGTGATTTGAGGGGTAGTATAGAAACATAATGCAGTATAAACTTCCTAAAATATATACAGATATGAAGGCAATCCAAATAAAATCGCCAAATAATGGGGAAGAGAGAGCCCCAATGGGTCATCTCTTCTTGGCAAATGAAGCTTCCAGTACCAGAACTGGGTTGTATCTAATTTAGTTGTTGGTCAAAGGGGTCCCATGGGAACCCCAAACAACCTAGACTCTTACCAAGACTATAGGTTGCTTCCTACAACCTGAGGGCAAGGCCCCATTGCTGAAGGCATCACCTACACAGCTCACTGAACATGGAGAAGTTGAGCTGTTACTTACATAGAGCCTTTACGCCTACATGCTAGTGTATTTGATACAGGAAGGGACTGTGCGTGCTACCAAAGGAGAAGCATAAGCACCATCCAGCCACAAAACTTTACCGTGGTGTCCTGCCTGCAAGATATGCTAGGGTGATGGTGGCACAAAGCTTGGAGGAGTGACCAACCAGTATCTGATTTAACTTAAAGCCCACTCCATGAGATGGAACCCCTACCCAATACTGTTTGGGTGACCAAGAACCTGAGACAAGCTAGCCCAGGGAATTAAGGGAAAACAAAATACTATTGTTCTTAAAAACAAAAACATGTAGCAATAGAATAACTCTCAGTAGCATTCTGCTGTACTTGTAGATCAGTCCCTGACTCAGCCATCATAACAGAAGCCTCTTCCTGGAGCAGATGGGAACAAAGAGACCCACAGCCAGACATTATAAGAGTGAGAAACATTGGAACACTCAGACATTATGCGGAGAAAGAAAGACCTTGGAATATTTAGCCCTAAATTGGATAGCTCCATCAAATCCATCCCCTCAGGGCTTAGGAAACCTGTGGAGGAGGAGGAGGTAGAAAGAGGGTAAGTTCTAGAGGGGATAGAGAACACTAAGAAGACAAGACCCTTTAAATCAGCAAGATCTATGCACATATGAACTCACAGAAACCGAGGCAGCATGCACAGGGCCTGCACAGGTCTGCATAAGATGGGGTCCCAGAGCTGAAAGGAGAAGTGGACACATACCCCCATCCCTAACCCAGAGGTGATCTCCAAATGATAACCACTTGCTAACGAAAATTTGGTTTCTTCCAAGTGAGTCTCACTGGGGAAACAAACTACTTACTCTTAAGAGCAGGCTGCATGCCAGCAGTAGATGGCCAACAGAAAACAAATGAACCCATCCTTTGAGGGTCCTTTTATCATAATTCGTGTTAGAGCTTTTCCATTTCTTAATTTTTTATTTTATGTTATTATTTTTATTTTATTTCACTTATATTTTTCCTTCTCTCTTTTTTACACTACAGGTCCTTTCCATATTTGGTTTATGGCTTCTAGATTACTGTTTTTATGGGATTCCTGATTGTGTAAGCAAGAGAGTCTCTGCTTCTTGTGCCTTTTCCTGGGTTCTTTTCCCTCTGTTTGTTTAATTCTATCTTTATGTGTTAGTTTTTGTTTTATCATATGTGTATTATTGTTATCCTTTAAAAGCCTGTTTGTTTTCTCATGAGAGACAGAAAGGAGGTGAGTCTGGAGGGGAGGAAGAACTGTGAGGAGTAGAGGGAGGGGAAATCATAATCAGGTTATATTATGTGAGAGGAAAATCTATTTTCAATAAAAGAAAAGAAAAATCCAAACAGACTGAGTAAGCCAGTAATCAGTGCTCCTCTATGGCTTCTGCTTCAGTTCTGCCTTGGCTTCCTTCAATGGCCTGTGACCTAGGTTATATAAGCCAAAGAATGCCCACCCCAAGGGGAATGAGCTCAATGGTGGGATTAATATCAAAGTGATAATGGAGGTGGTGAGTACTGTGCTATCTAGGGCTTGCTTGACTCCAGGTCAACAAATTGTTGTCTCAGGTTCATCTCTTGATCATAACTGGCAGTACAGGTGGGTAAATCAGCACTTCATGAAACAAGATCGGGCAGACAAAGGAAGCCTTGGCTTCCGGACTGTATATTCTGTGCACTCAAGCTTAGACAGGCACCTTCAGTCCCGGTCTGAAGACCTATCTTTTTACTTAGAACTTGAGAAGTTAAGGATCTTCTGTTAACTTCACTATTATTTGAGAATACAGGGAATGGTGTGAGAACATAAGAAAGAAGGAAATGATTCTAAATTCGTGAAGACTAAAGACATAATAATGTTAAGTTGGTAAATTAATATAGGAAGAACTATGAAGAAACAATGTCACAAGAAAGGTTAAAGCAACATCCAAAAGAAAAATACTTCACTTGAAATAAGGTCAACCTTCAGAACAGTATAATTCAATTTTGAATGAGATGCTTAGCCTCCTAAACAGAAGAAATGTTATGAAGAAGCACATTTTAAAACTGGAAACAAAAATAGGAAGAAATGAAATGCGAAAAGGTGAGCATGTGAGAGAATAAAATAACCCAGAAGTAATCCAGAATACTCATAGAAAAAAATCAGGAGGCCAGAGAAGCTCTAGACTGGACATAATACAGGAAGACGATAAATAGAATCATGCTATCTACACATTCATTTAGGGCACATCACCAACAGGAAGAAAATACAAGAAGTGATCCAGAATCATGGAGGATATATTAAAAGATTTGCATGTCAAAATGCAAATGTGTATAATAAAACTTCAGAGATAAAACTGACAGTTTTTTTAAAAAACCATGGAACCCAGAAAATGCCTGTTTGCTTTCAAAAATCAGGAAAATGGAAAGGAATCAGAAGATGGCAGTTATAAAAAGAAAGTGGTAAAAGAAAGTACAAATCTAGCGGTAAATGGAGTGATGAATGTGGATCAGTATGCTGTCAATACTCTGGATGTCCCGGAGTACTACCCCTCTTTCCTATCAGAACGTGGTTTCACTTTTGGTAAATGCAGCTCAGAGGCTTACATTTGTATTTTCCTTTATTGATATGTCTACCCAAAGTCACAGTGTAGAAGAAGCAAAAACTGTCAGGCATGTCAATCCTCATCAGACATTTTGGAACCAGGGGAAATGCTTACTCTTACAGGTCCATTTTCATGCCTTCCCACATACCCATAGCAGAAGCAGGACCATGATGTCAGGTTTTCTGGGGATTAATACCTTGATTCCTGTATTCCTGGAAATGTATGAGAGTTTTCTCCTCCTAGGTATATAAGGAGGTGCCTGATTAAGTAGTAATTAATATTTCCGGAAAAAACTGAGGAATCACCAGCAGGTATATTTGTTATGGTTTTACACTGTTCTTCTTTGGAAAAGAGAAACAATGGGTTCTAGGTAATGAAAGATTTTTTAGGTTAAGCAAATAATTTCCAAGTTAGAAGGTGAGTTGAGTCTGCAAACCAGGAAAAACATGAAGGCATTTTATTGGAGTCACCAATCTTAGCCCCACAGGTATGCATTCCTACCCAATATGAAGAATGTTCTTGTTGGATGTTTATGTTTAATTTCTAGTATTACTATGGTCCTATCAGTGTAATCACTTTTAATACTTCAGGTATTGACTAGGGGCTGCAGTTGGCTTCTATTGTTACAATATCTTATGGTACTCATTGCTAAAAGAAAGCCAAGTTCTCTAAAGGTCTCTCTTGTCTTCAGCTCTGATTCACAGACAAAAACCACTAGAGAACTCTTCAGGTTAGCATGTTTCTCTCCAGCAGCATTGCTTGGGGTTCTGTGTCCTTCTGCAGACCCAAGCCATCTATTGAGGGTTCTGAACATTTGAGAATGACAAGGACCTGAGAGCTTTTCTTTCTACCTCCATAGGCCTTCTGTTTGTTTTTCAGCATTTCCCAACCCACATTGCAGTTCAGATCACGTGAACAAGCACTGAAATAGGCATGTGGCAAAGAGGCCTCACTTTTTTTTTCTTTTTATATAGATTCATTTCCTCTACTGTGCCCCAAGTGTCCCCAACGGTCTTTGATGTGACTCGACCACACTGATAATCCTTGAGATCAGGAGTGGGGATGGACAGATCTGGAAGGGAAACTGAGGCAATGAGGGTGAAAGGCCTATACATTGACCTTCAGCATGGGATAATTCTAGCTCTAAGTAGAAAAGGTTAAGCTTTTCTTCAGGCCAAGACAATCTAGAATGCCTAAAATATAAAGTACTTCTCCTACATGTATCTATTCCATGTTTCAAATTCTCAGGTTTTCGAACAAGATGCTGACATTAATCTGAAGCTCATGATTCAACTCTTATTCCAGGTTTGTCTTTACCCAAGATTGAGTCAATTATTTTCTGTACCCCTAATACAGATGGTGAGACCCTTATAGATGATCAAAGAGGCTCTCTAGCTTTTTAGTTTTAAAATGCTTGAGAGCTACTTTGAACATTTCATTATCTTTCCCAATGGCATCAATGCAGTTTAGCAAAAATAAGTTAACCGCACAGCACCTGCAATTTCCCTTGGTTAATTTTCAGATGGACGACATACCTGTCAGTTAATGGACGAACTTTGTGGGTGTTCTAGTAAAATACAAAAAAGCATCAGAAACTCGAATGCCAGGTGCTGTTCATGTTCCAGCTGTGATAGAGGACGGTGGAGTAATGGAGGGACAACCAGAAAAGACCCAGCTGTGAAATACCAATTTATTGGTTTCTTTTTGGACCATCCCTAGACTCTGTGATGAATAATGTAGGTTTTCACAGGAATCACTAATTTTTCCTCAGTATGTTTACCTGGTAGGAATCATTTATCCTTCCCAGTGTGTTACCCGATTGTAGTCCTGTCTTCACCACTTACATGGGTGATCAGCTCAGGCATCCTGAACACAGCGAAGCCGGAAAGAACAGTGGAGGCTGGGTGCTTCACAGATCTTGTGTCCCCAAGTTCTCAAAGAAAAACAGACCTCAAAGATTTTATTCACTCATCTGTCCTTTCACCTTGCCTCACATCCTCTCCCAAAGGTACGGATCAGAAATGCAATCAATTATGGCTTAAAGTGTAGACACTGCTGGCAGAGCTCTGCCGGTGGGGTCTGTCCTGGTTGGAACAAGACGTTTGGAAGAACATCTGATGTTTTGGCTGAGTCATTGCTTTCAAACAGCACACGATCTTTGCTGCTGCTTACAGGGGCCTTTAAAATGGGTCATAGAGTTTTATTTTCTTTTGCCTGCCTTTAGATAATTGAATTGCAGTTTGCTAACTGAGACAACATTAGTGGGTTTCAAGTGTACTGTTTTGATATTTTAAAGAAATCTTGTGTTTCTTCAACCATTGAAAACTGGGATTTTAAAGGCAGAAGGTTTCCAGACAGAGTATTTTTAGACTGATAAATGATTATAGCATGTGTGCTAGAATTATGTGTATAAAAAGCTTCTAGTGTCCAAATGAATTTTTCTATTATTTTCCATAGTCTTAATGATACAGTGGGGAACACTATTTCATTAATAGTAATATAGCAGTAATAAAAACTATTGAACACATAACATGCTCAAGCATTGCTTTGAATATATTACCTCGTTTGTTCTTATTAGATACTAGAGCAACCTGAGGCTCAGATAATTTCATAATGGACACATAATTATTCAAGTGAGGAAGGATGCAGTTTGGTCTCCTTTGTGATTCCTTCATGCTACTCTGTCCCCATTTTAAGACAGCCAGTCTTTTGTGTTTGGGAGAAATATTATGTAAATATCTGGAAGGTCCATTTGGTTTATAACACTGTAGCTCCAGTATTTCTCTGTTTAGTTTTTGTCTGGATGACCTGTCTATTGGTGAGAGTGAAGTATTGAAGTCTCCCACTATCATTGTGTGAGGGTCAGTATGATAAGCTGTAGTATTATTTCTTTTACAAACTTGAGTGCTCTCGTGTTTGGAATATAATGCTAATAACTGAAATGTCCTCTTGGTGGATTTTTTTGTCACTCTTGGAAATGAGTATGTAGTCTCCTTCCCAATCTCTTCTGATTAGTTTTGGTTATATATTGAAATGGCTATACCAGCTTGCTTCTTAGGTCCATTTGCTTATAATATATTTTCCCAGCCCTTTACCCTGAGGTAATACCTATCCCTGATGTTGAGGTGTGTTTCTTGGATGCAGAAGAAGAATGGATCCTGTTTTCATATCCATTCTGTTAATGTGTCTTTTTATTTGGGAATTGACAATTGATATTGAGAGATATCAATGAGCAATGATTGTTGATTGTTGTTAGTTTGCTGTTGTTATTGTTGACAGTGGTTGTGGTGGTAGTGGTGTGTGTGTGTGTGTGTGTGTGTGTGTGTGTGTGTGTGTATGTGTTTCCCTGTTTTTTATTTTGTTGGTGTGAGATTATTTATTTCCTATGCTTTTATGGGTGTTTTAACTTCCGTAGGTTGGAATTTTCCTTCTAGCACCTTCTGTATGGCTGGATTTATAGATACATATTTAAGTTTGGATTTATCATGGAATATCTTATTTTCTCCATCTATGGTGATTGAAAGTTTTGCTGGATATAGTAGTCTGGGCTAGCATCTGTGGTCTCTTAGAGTCTGCAACACATCTGTTCAGGTTCTTCTGGCTTTTAGAGTCTCCACTGAGAAATCAAGTGTAATTCTGATAGGTCTGCCTTTATATAGTACGTTATCTCTCCCACTGCAGCTTTTAATATTCTTTCTTTGTTTTTATATGTAGTGTTTTGATTATTATGTGCTGGGGGACTTTCTTTTCTTGTCCAGTCTATTTGGTGTTTTGTAAGCTTCTTATACCTTTATAGACATCTGCTTCTTTAGGTTAGGAAAATTTTCTTCTGTGATTTTGTTGAAAATATTTTCTGGGCCTTTGAGCTGGGACTCTTCTTCCTCTATTTCTATTATTCTCAGGTTTGGTCTTTTCATAGTGTCCCAGATTCCTGGATTTTTTGTGTCAGAAATATTTTAGATTTAACATTTTCTTTGACTTATGTATTCATTTCTTCTACTGTATCTCCAGCACCTGAGATTTGCTCTTCTATCTCTTGTTTACTGTTGGTGAAACCCGCCTCTATACTTCCTGTTCAAATTCCCAAATTTTTCATTTATAAAATTATCTCAGGTTCTTTCTTTATTGCTTCTGTTTCCATTTTCAGGTCTTGAACAGTTTTATTCCTGCTACTCTTTGTTTTTGTTTTCCTGGGATTTCTTTAAGGGATTTATTAATTTCCTCACTCTATTTGTTTCTCTGCACCTCATGGAACTTTCTCCAAATCTGACCACATACTGGGACACAAAGCAAGTCTCAACAGATATGAGAGAATTGAAATAGCTCCTTGTATCCTATCAGACCTCCATGGATTAAAACTGATATCAACAGTAGCAACTGCAGACAGCCTACAAATTTATGGAAACTGAACTCCTCACTACTGAATGAAAAATGGGTCAAGATAGAAATAATAAATTAATTAAAGCCTGTCTAGATTCAATGCAGATGAATATACATCTAAACTTATGGGACACAAAGAAAGTGGTTCTAGAAGACAAGTACAAAACACTAAACGCCTACATAAAAACAAACAAACAAACAAGAAACTGGAGTGATCACATACTGGCAACTTAGCAGCATACCTAAAAGCTCTAGAACCAAAAGAAGTAATCACACCCCAAATTATTCATCGAGAAATAATCAAACTGAGAGCTGAAATCAATAAAATAGAAACAAAGAAAACAATAAAAAGAATCAATGAAACAAAGAATCGGTACTTTGAACAAATCAAATAAGATAGACAAACCCTTATCTAAACTAAGTAAAAAGCAGAGAGAGAATATCCAAATGAACAAAATCAGAAACAAAAAGGTGGACAGTCTGGCCTGGCTGCAGGTATCTCTATAGGCCTGCCAGCACCTGTGGCCACTTTGGTGCTCGAGGGCCATGCCTCCACTGGGGCCATGCTGATCTCAGTGGCTCATGCTGCCACTAGGGAACATGGCCCTACAGCAACCAGGGTTTGTTGATGTCAATGGCTTGAGTAACCTTCAGTGGAAGGCTGTGGAGATGACTGGGGTCTCCTCAGACACCTGAGTGCATGTTGGTGTCCAAAAGCCATGCTGCTCCTCAGATGCTAATCTGAATAGCTTGTACTGCTACCCAGGGCCATGTTGATGTCCCAGACCATGCTGTGGCATGGACCATGTTCAGGTCCTTGGCCCTCCAGCAGCTAAGATTAATGCTGATGTCAGTGGCCTCTGTTACTACTGAAGGCAGTGCAAATACTTGGGGTCTGGGCTGTGTCACCTGAGACCAGATAGGAATCTGAAGGTAATGCTACAGCTGGGGTCATACAGATCTGAGTGGCCTGCATTGCCACAAGATGCCATGGTGATGTCCAGGCTCCTGCTGCAGCTGAGGGCTGTGTCTGGGTCTCTGGACTTACTGTAGCCATGGTCTGTGTTGATGTCCATGGCTCATGATACAATTGAAGGCCATGGCAATGCCAGGGGCAATGTTGGTGTCTGAGGGCCACACTGCCACTGGGGCCATGCTGATCTGAGTGGCCTGTGCTGCCACTTGGAGCCATAGTGACATCAGCCTAGTTTGTTGCTTAGGAGCATGTCTGGGTCTGTGGTCTTATCATAAGCCAGGGTCTGTGTTGATGTCTATGGCCCATGGTACTACCAAAGGCCACATGGATGCCTCTAGCCTAAGCTATAACCTGTAGCTATGTTGGTGTCTGAAGACCATACCACCACCAGGGCCATGCAGATCTGTGTGGCCTGCACTGCCACATGAGGCCATGGTGTTGTCTGGGCCTGAGCTGCTGCCTAGGGCCATGTCTGGGTCTGTGGCCCTACAGTGGCCAGGGTCTGGGTGATGTCCTGTGGCTCCTGTTACCATCAAGGAATGTGCAGATCCCTGGGGTCTGTTCAGCCACCTGAGACCATATTAGTGTTCAAGGGCTTTGCTGCTGCTGAGGGCCATGTCTGGGTCCACGTGTGTTCCTGCTGCAGCTAGATCTATGGTGATGTCCGTGTCCTGTGTTACCACAGGGGTTCATAGGAACTATGCCTGTTAAAATCTGAGGGCCTTGCTGAGCCAGCCACACCACTCACTGGCCCTGGGATACTTGGCCCTGCCCCTCACTGGGAACTGCATCATGAGAGCTGGCCCTTCCCCTCCAGAGAGAGCAGTTGGTCCCCCTTATGCCCCCACCACCATAAACTCAGGAGAGATGGCCCCACCCCTCACCAGGAATGGGAACTGGAGAGCTAGCCAGTTAGCAACGATGATGGCATAGGCCTAGGAGAGCTGACTCCACCCCTCACTTGAGATGGGTGGTTCTGGTGACCTGGATGGCCCAGCTCAGCTATCACCCAGACCCACATCCTGGACCTTGGGTTGGCCCACCCTAACATCTACCCCATCTATGACCTGGTGGAGTTCATGAAGGGACTGGTCCTACAGAACCATAGCCACAGGATCCCCATAACCCAGGGCACAACAGGATATCTGAGAGGAGTTTTGGTGAGCGTCCAGTGATGATGGTGTCCTGGAGGCCCTGAACATTTTATGGGTGGAGCTGATTGGACAGATGGTACAATGCATGACACCCCACAGCTCCCAATGACACTAGAATGAATGAAGAAGTGTTGGAAAGACAGGAGTGAGGTTGGGTTTTGTTTGTTTTGTTTTTAATTAATTTTGGGGGCTTTTTCTTTGGGAGATTGCTGCAGGGATGAGAGGGGATGTGGAAAGGCTGGGAGGTGAGGGGGATTGGGGTGCATGATATGAAATTCCCAAAGAATCAATAAGGAATTATATGTTTTTTTAAATGGCCATTACAACAGAAATTGAGTAAATTCAGAGAATTTTAAGGATATACTTTAAAAACCTGTACTCCATCTTATTGTAAAATCTTAAGGAAACAGACAATTTTCTCATTAGATATCAGTTACCAAAGTTAAATCAGGATCAGCTAGACAGTCTAAATAGACTTAAACCCTTAGTGAAATAGAAGGAAACTTTCATAGAAGAGTTAACACCAACACTTCTCAACTTACTCCACAAAACAGAAACAGAAGGAACATTAACCAGTTCATTTTATGAGGCCACATTTACCCTGATACCTAAACTTCATAAAGACCAAACAAAGAAAGAGAATTACAGACCAATTTCTCTTATGAACATAGATAGAAAAATACTCAATAGAATAATTGAAAACCAAATCCAAGAACATATCAACATTGTCCCACAGATGCAGGGATGTTTCAATATTAAGAAATCAGTAAGGGTAATCTGCCATACAAACTAACTGAAAGAAAAAAATCCACAAAATCATCTCATTAGATGCAGAAAAATCCTTTGACAAAATCCAGCACCCTTTCATGATAAAAGTGCTGGAGAGATTAAGGATACAAAGAACATTCCTAAACATAATAAAGGTAATTTATAGCAAGCCTATAGCCAACATCAAATTAAATAGAGAGAAATTCAAGCAATTCTACTAAAATCAGGAACAAGACAAGGTTGCCCACTCTCTCCATACCTATTCAATATAGTACTTTAAGACTTAGTTAGGCCGGGCGGTGGTGGCGCACACCTTTAATCCCAGCACTCGGGAGGCAGAGCCAGGTGGATCTCTGTGAGTTCAAGGCCAGCCTGGTCTACAGAGTGAGTTCCAGGAAAGGCTCCAAAGCTACACAGAGAAACCCTGTCTCGAAAAACCAAAAAAAGAAAAAAAAGACTTAGTTAGAGCAACAAGACAACTGAGGGAGAGCAAGGGGATACAAATTGTGAAGAAAGAAATCAAAGTATTTTTATTTGCAGATGATATGGTAATATACATAAGTGACCCTAAAAATTTTGCCAGGGAACTCCTGCAAGTGATAAAACACTTTCAGCAAATAGCTGGATGCAAAATCAACTCATAAAAAGCAATAACCCTCCTATATAAAAATGACAAATGGACTGTGATAGAAATCAGGGAAACAAGACATTTCACAGTACCTTCAAATATTATGAAATATCTTGGGTATAACTCTAACCAAGCAAGTGAAAGACTTATATGATATAAACTTCAATTCTTTGAAGAAAGAAATTGAAGAAGATAACAGAAGAGGGAACAATCTCCCATGTACATGGGGTCAGTAGGATTAACATAGTAAAAATGGCCATCCTACCAAAAGCAATCTACAGATTCAATGCCATTGCCATTAAAATTCCAAAACATTTTTTCACAGACCTTGAAATGACACTTTTCAACTTCATATGGACAAACAAAAACCCAGGATAGCTAAAACAATCCTGAACAATAATGGAACTTCTAGAGGTTTAGAGATTTCACCATTCCCGATTTCAAGTTGTACCACAGAGCTATAGTAATAAAAACTGCATGGTTTTGGCATAAAAACGGATGTGTTGATTAATGGAATCAAATTGAAGACCCAGACATAAATTCACACCAATATGGGAACCTGGGTTTCACAAAGAAACCAGAAATACACACTAGAAAAAAGGCAACATCTTCACCAAATGGTGCTGGTCAAACTAAATGTCTGTATGTGGATATATATATATGCAAAAAGATCTGTATTTATCACCCTGCACACAACTCAAGTCCAAATGGAACAAAAACCTCAACATAAAACCAAACACACTGAACCTGATATATCAGAGAGTAGAGAATAACCTTGAATGCATTTGCACAGGAAAAGCCTTCCTGAAGAGAACAACAATAGCACAGGCACTAAGATTGACAATTAATAAAAGGGACCACATGAAACTGAAAAGGACATCATCATTTGGACAAAGCAGCAGCCTATGGAATGGGAAAATATTTCTACCAACTCCACATCTGAAAGCGGATGTGGATATATATCCAAAATATATAAAGAACTCAAGAAACTAGACATCAAAAACCCTAATAATCTAATTAAAAAATAGGGTACAAATCTAAACAGAATTCTCAATAGAGGAAGCTCAAAAGGCTGAGAAACACTTAAAGAAATGTTCACCATCCTTAGCCATCAAAGAAATGCAAATCAAAAATACTTTGAGATTCCATCTTATACCTGTCAGAATGGCTAAGATCAATAACAAAAGTGACAGCTCATGTTGGGGAGGATGTAGAGCAAGGAGAACACTTCTCTATTGTTGGTGGGAGTGGAAACTTGTATTACCACCATGGAAATAAATATGGTGCTTCCTCAGAAAATTGGGAATTGATCTTCCTCATGACCCAGCTATACCACTCTTGGACATATATACCCAAAGGACACTTCATTCTACCACATGGACTCTTGCTCAGCCATGTTCATTGCTTCTCTATTCATAATAACCAAAAAACTGGAAACAGCCCAGATGTACCTCAACTGAAGAATGGAGAAAGGAAATGTGGTACATTTACACAGTGGAGTATTACTCAGATATTACATATATATAAAAATTGACGGCATTGGGGATTTAGCTCAGTGGTAGAGCGCTTGCCTAGCAAGCGCAAGGCCCTGGGTTCGGTCCTCAGCCATGAAATTAAAAAAAAAAAAAAAGAAAAGAAAAAAAAAAGAAAAAAATTGACATCATGAAATTTGCATGCAAATGGATGGAAATTGAAAAAAAAAACACCCTAAGTGAGGTAACCCAGATCCCTAAAGATAAATGTGGTATGTATTCACCTATATGTAGATATTATCTATGAAATAAATGATAACCAACCTACAATCAAAAGACTCAGAGTGGTTAGGTATAGAGGAAGGGACTAGGGGGAACACATGAGCATCCCTGGGAGGGGCAAATAGAGTATATTTTATGGGTGGACTGGGATAGATAGGGGACAGAAATTGGAGGATCAGGTACAGAAGGGGATGGGAGATAGGGTTGATGGAGGAAATGCATGTTGAGACAGTTGTAACTGAGAGACATTTGGGAGACAGTATGGAAACCTAGTACAGTGGAAACTTCTAAAATATATGACAATGCTCCTAATGAGGTCTCCTAACAATGGGAGATGGATTCCCAATTGGCCACTTCTTGTTTAAAAAAAAAAAAGAGGCTTCCAGTTCTGGGACTATGTTGCATTTGGTTGAATTGTTGGCAAGGGAGTCACAGAAATCCTTAAACATTACACAGGCTGTTACCAAGACAAAGGGTTACTTTCCTCAAACTGAAAATGCAGCCCTATTGCTGAGGATAACACTCACACAACTCATTCATAGAACTTGGAGAAGTTGAGCTAGTGCCTAAATAGAGCCTTCACCCTTACGTTCTAATGTTCTTGGTGCAGAAGATACTCTGCAGGCTACTAAAAGAGAAATGTAAACACCAACCTAGGCACAAGATCTTTGACCTACAATCTGTCCTGCCTGCATGCTGCAAGCCACAGGAAAATGCAATGGAATTCAGCTATTATCACAAAAGCTACCACTTGGAAAAGTCAAGGAATTTTCCAAAAGTCAAGCCATGGCTTAAGAAGTCTTGGTGATATTTTAGCTTTTGTATATATATTAGCTGGTTCCTACAGTGATTTTCTTGTAATGCTATGTGTGCTTCCATGAACTCCTGAAACTGTATTTATCTAAAATACCTATCAAGCACCCAAGGCCAAACAAAACAACACCTATCTCCTAGGTCAAGAGGATAGTTTTATTTCTTGTGTAATTTAGGGTGAGACCCTCCTTCCTTACAGCCTTACTAATAGACTCCTAATTTCTTACCTAACCAGTTCTAGGAATGTAGATTGAGCACATAAATTCCCTTCTTGACTAATGATCATTAGTACTCATTTGAGTTGTAAATGAAAGCCTGACACCACTGCCTGAGGAAAATTCTTTATGACCCTGGTAAGAATTCAAGCTGGACGACCTTGCTCTGCCAGTGGATTGCTATTACTTGGGTTTATAACTGGATTCCTGAGAGACTTGGGGAGAACTGAGAGATTAAGGAGACTGAGAGGAGGAGAGAGAGAGGGAAAAAAGAGAACAGAAGAACTAGATGGGTAAGGAACAAACTAAGATAGGGAAGAACTAGATTGAAGGGCTAGAAGAGACTACTAGAGGAACAAGATGGAAGATGAGGAAGAGCTAGATGGGGAAGAACAAGATGAGGAAGAACAAGATGAGAAAGAAGGAGATGGGAGAGGAGCTAAGATGGGAAAGAACTAGATGGATGAGAACCCAGATGGGGCAGAACTAAGATGAGAGAATCAAGTTAGAACTTAGAGGGGACAGCAGATAAATGCAGAGAGAAATCAGCAAGAAAGGAGCTAGGCATGAGAGCAGAATAGAAGCTTGTAGAGAGAGAACTGATACAGAATAATAAGGTGTGTGGACTAAGGAGTTTCATGCATGTAGATTCATTTCATATCATCAAAGATTAAATTATCAACTGGTTGTAGATTCTTTCCAGACCCTGGGAAGGGATTATCGAGGAGCTGGACCCCCATAGTCATTGATACTTGTAAGATATGCTAGGGCAATGGTGGCACAGAACTTGTAGGAGGAGCCAATAAATGTCTGATTTGACTTAAGGTCCCCTCCATGAGATAGAACTCATACCTGACACTTCTTGGGTGAACAAGAACCAGAGACTACATAGCCCAGAGACTTAAGCTCAAACCAAACACTATCTGTCTATAAAATAGTATCAATAAAAGGACTTCTAATGATATTCTAATGTACTCATAGATCAGTGCCTTATTTAGTCAACATCAGAGAAGCTTTCTCCTGAAACAGGCAGAGACCCACACACAACAAGATATTATGCAGAGAGAGAGATACTTTGGAACACGTAGCTTCAAGTGGGCTATCTCCATCCACCACCATCACCCTTCTCCCCCCACCCCAGAGCTCAGGGTACTCTGAGGAAGAGGAGATGGAGAGAGTGTAAGAGTCAGAGGAGATGGCGGACAGCAGAAGAAACAAGCTCTCTGAATCAACTAACTGGAGTTAATATGAACTCACAGAGACCAAAACAGCAAGCATATGGCCTACAGGGGTCTGCACGAAGTCCTCTGCATATACATCATTGCTTTCATCTAAGTATATTTATGGAATTCTGAGCATGTGGACAAATGGGTTTCTGAATCATGGGCCTGCTCTTGGTGCTCTTTTCCTCCTGTTGGGTGGCCTTGTCCAGCTTCAATGTGATGGTTTTTTCCTTATCTTATTATACTTTATTTTGTCATTTTGGTTGTTATCTCTTAGAAGCCTGTTCTTTTCTAATGAGAGATAGAGGGGCAGTGTATCTGGAGGGGAATGGAGGTGGGAGGTATCCGGTAGGAATAGAGGGAGGGTAACTACGAGCAAGATATATTGTATGAGGAAGGAATTCTTTTAATAAAAGAAAATTATTTAAAAAAGAAACAGACAAACATTATTCTAGTCTTATCACTATAGATTAATTTTCATATCTGGGACATTTTGGAAATAGTATAATATAAAATCAGATTTCAGCCTTGTTAGAGTTTGCATAGTTGTAGATATATCTATACAAAGGCATATATCATAGTTTCTTTTACTTTTAGATAATATTCCACTGTGTGGATATACCATCATTTCTTTACTAATTTATTGGTAGACATGTGGTTGTTTCTGATGTTGAATATTAAAAGTCAAGATTGGTAAACATCAGTATGCATGGATTTGTAAATGCATGATTTCTTGTAGAGGTGTCTATCCCAGGAGTAGAATGGCTAGATCACTGTGATTTATGCATGTTTGCCTTTCAAAGAAATTGGCAGGTTGCTGTTCAAAGTGATAATAACACGTACATTTCCACCAGATTGGTAAATCCAGGTCTTCCATAGTGCTTGCTCTGATCAGCCTCTTCATTTTATATGTTTTAATGAGCATGAAATGTTATTTCTGTGTGGTTTGAGTTTACATTTCTTACAAAGAAATGGGTAGCCATCCCTTTAGGTGGATATTAATTTTTCTATTTAATGTTGTATAACTGTCATCAGTTTCAGCTCAGAGAATGTAATACATACAACCTGATACTATTGAAAATGCCAATGCCTATTATCTTCAATGTCTGGTGGATGTCAGTAGATAGGAATCCAGAAAATTTATATATATATATATATATATATATATATATATATATATATATATATAAATGAAGATGGGGAAGAAAGGAGGGAGGGAGGGAAGGAGGGAGAGAGAGAGAAAAGGAGGAAGATACAAGGGATTGCATTTTACTACCTTGATAATATTAGAAGTTTGGTAAATTCTATTCTAACAGATTTTTCTACTTAAATGGTCACGTTATTTGTGAACAGAGACACATTGAGTTCTTCCTTTCCATCTATGTCCACTTTACAACCCTCATTACTACACTAAGTACAAATGTTGAAAGTGGACAGTATGGTCTTATTCCTGAATTCAAGGACAAAGCATTAAACAATTCACATTCAAGCATGCTGTTGTTTGTAGAACAACATATATGAATGATGTAGGTGTCCCTCAGCAAGTTGAAGACATTTATTTTATTTTATTACTTTTGCAAAGTAATTACTCTTCCTTAGTTGGTCCTCTCATGGACTCTGATTTTATGTTTTCTTGAACTCCACACAGTCATGATCAAGCAACACTGGCTTCTCCCTTGTCTTTCACCTGGCGATAAAAACTTAATACTTTCCCCTGTACTTCCTTGGCTTGGTTGACAATTTCTTTCCTTTGTTTTGTGGTCCTGGAAATCAAACCCAAGGCCTTGCCAGTCTTAAGTCTGTGTGGTTTACCAAGGAGCTTCATTTTCAGGTCTCAGGCCTCCTATCTGAATTCTATTGCATAGCTACACCAGAGTTTATTTATCCACTTATTTTAAGATGTTCTTAAACATCTTAAAACTTGGAAGTCATTTCAAGTCTTGGTAGTAAAGTGCAACTTCTCTAAACATCCCTCTCCTAACACTAATGTGGACAATAGTTCTCTGGGTAGATGCGGAGGTGATGACTGTTGGGCTGTATGGTATGACTGTTGAGAGACTGTCATAC
Source organism: Peromyscus melanophrys (assembly GCA_902168415.1). Classification (NCBI taxonomy): domain Eukaryota; kingdom Metazoa; phylum Chordata; class Mammalia; order Rodentia; family Cricetidae; genus Peromyscus; species Peromyscus melanophrys. The sequence continues at coordinate 9,898 of CABHPR010140364.1, read as the reverse complement.
TCTCTTCCAAGACACATTGTTATCAGCAATGAATGAGAGGTTACATGTTCCATGTACCAGTCAGCATGCAGTATTGTCAGTATTTTATATTTTAGCCCGTGCAATGTTACCTCATTATTTCTTTTGCAGTTTCCCAGTAATTTTTGATGTTCACCATTTTTCTTAATCTTGATTTGCCATCCTTTCATCTCTTTAGTTCTGCTTCTGCTCCCATCTTTTGCCCACATATTGTTGTGGAACTTTAAGAAGATTCATTTTCAGCTGGGTGTGGTGCAACATGCTTTTAATCCTAGAGGCAGATAGATTTCTGTGAGTTCAAGGACAGTCTGGTCTACAAAGTGAGTTCCAGGACAGCCAGGACTACATAGAGAAACCCTGTGTCCAAAAGCCAAAAGAAAAAAAAAAAAGATAAGAAAGAAAAAGGTTTAATTTCTTTCTTTATCATGCGTGTGTGTGTGTGTGTGTGTGTGTGTGTGTGTGTGTGTGTGTGTGTGACAGTACAGGTAACCATAGAGGCAGGAAGATTTCAAATCACCTGGAGCTGAAGCTACAGAAGCTTGAGTTACTTGCTGTGGGTGCCATGAACTGAGCTGGGGTCCTCTTCACAAGCAGTAAGTACTCTTAACCCCACAGTCATCTTTCTAGTCCTTACTGTTACATTTTAAAACTTTTAAAAAACACTGTTTATGTAGCCATTTCTAGGATGGACACTTTCACAGCTGACCACATAGGTGTCTAGCACTCACGATATTTCTCCCCTCTTGTTCAAGTTCCCTGAGCCATAGATGCAGGACCTGTCATATAGATGTCTATTGGAGGGAAATTTCATGTGGTCCCACCCTTGAAAAAGAACTACAGGCAACTAATGACTTTGGGAATAAAGATCATTGGCTTCTCCCAGGGAGAGTCCCCTCATTGGTCGTCCCATGACATACAAACAGCAAAAACAGACTCAGCATGAGTTTATTTGTGCTTGAACACACACATGTACAAAATGTGTATGTAGCAATAACCAAAGCAAAGGAGGCTGTCACACTGAGCGTGGGGGGACATAGAAGGGGTTCAAGTGAGGGTAGCTGGCAGGAGTTGGGGGGAGGAAAGGGAATGGGGAAAGTAATGTAATTCTATTTCAGTTAAAGTATTTTTAAAAGTTCTTTACATAATTGGGGTATAAGCTATACATCTGATCAGTGTTTTACAAACATTTTACTCTTGTCTATAATTTATGTTTTTCTTCTTCCAACTGACATGCTGATCACACACACACACACACACACATACACACACACACACACACACACACACACACACACAGCCTTCTTTTTATGAGCTTGGAGCCTTTCAGCATTTACTTAGAACAGTCATATCTTTCATCAAACCTTAAAATCAGTTTTTAGTTCCCATCTCCCTTTTTTATTTTTATCTTGAGACAGGAAATAACTTGCTTTTATAATTTATAAATTATGAAATTTGCTTTTTAATGAAAGACGGGGCTTTTATGTGCAGTCCTTTTGCGTCAACCTCATGAGCGATTATAGGCCTTCACCAGCAGACACTTCTAATTGTAATAAAGTTCAGTGGTAGAATTTTCCTTGATGAAACATATTCCTATTTCACACAAAAACTGATTGCCATGCTTAAGGTTGTTTAGATGATCTTTCTATGTCTTGAAGTTTTGAAGTTTCATAGTTAGGTCTGTTCCTCATTTTAAAACCCATTGTAGCAAAAGCTAAAAGGCTTGCTTTACAGATATTTTCATTCATTTATCCATCCATCCATCCATCCATCCATCCATCCATCCATCCATCCATCCACCCATCCACCCACCCACCCATCCATTCCTTTTGAATGGGCATGTTTAGATGTTAGAGCACCATTCACCAAGAAGCCCTACTTTCTCCCCTGAATGTCTTGCTGGCACTAGTTGTGCTGGTGTATGAATCTGCTCTTATTGCTGTTTCATTGATTTGTCTTTCTTTCACCAACGTGCCATGACAGGCCTGCTGTAGCTTCATGTTAAATCTTAAAGTTGAGCAGTTTCAATATTGACTGTCTTCCTCTTGTATTGTTTTGATTATTCTGTGTGTTTGGCCTCTCTGTAAATATTTTATAATGACTTTGTTAATGTCTACAGAATAAATGGTTGGAATATTTTTTAAGATGGGATTTATTTCATTGATCAGGCTGTAGAAAACTGGCACCATGATGATACTTATCTATGAGCATGGAACATTGCAGCGTGTATTTACTGATGGGATTGTTTACAGTAGGAGTTTGTGGTTTGCTCATGCCATACGATTATGGTTCTAATTTTGCTAGTTTATACTTCTTTATCAAATTATTTTTTCCTAAAACAAAATTTAAATTACTTATTCTTTAATAAGGGAATCTGTTAGTGATTTTGAGGAAGCAATAGAATTTTAAATCTATTTTCAGGTAAATTCCAAATGGGGCAATTGTGGTTTTATTCATTATTCACAAATTCATTCAGTTTTTTTAATCAATATTTGAATTCCTGTTATACATTTAATCTTGGCAATATAGTAATGAATCATACATAATTATTTAATTATACATTTCTTTTCATTTGTATAACAGTGAGAAAGTAAATTAAAGCTCCAGAAGGAAATAACATATTTAGGATGTGCACTGTGGAATCCAGCCAATAGAGAAGTTCTATAGTTTCCATTTGCTTGGATTATTCTGTGGCTCCTTCATGAAATATCTCTATAGCCACCACATACTCAATGAAGTTTTTATAAAATGCAAGCTAATAGCTTATTGTCAATGCAAATCTAACTTGAGAATGGCTTCTTACAGTTACGTTGGCACTTACATTTCAATTATCTGAATACCAAAGACCAGAAAATTTCCTAGCTAAAACAATAATTTGTTAAAATAGACTTTAAGATATCGAGACAGGAGTGGAAATTAACGAAAAGAGACAGGGATAAAAGTATTTTAGTTAGTAAGAATTGTGGCTAATTTTGACCTCAAATGCTGCATTCTTAATATGACAGCAAGTAGAACAATGCAAACTTTGATCTCTAGGGTCTGGTGTAATATAAAACATTCAAAATATAATGTGGTATTTTAAGCCACCACGAAACTATGTTCATTCTGGAATGTAATATAATGTATGAGTCAGGCAAGATTCAGTGAGAAAAAAAAAATGTCTCCACAGATTTTTAGAACTACTTTTAAAGTTTACATTTGGTGTTCTCTACACCCTAGGCAAGTGGAGCCATCCCTATGCAATATTTAGAGGGCTCACACTATTCTACCCTATCTTCTGCTTCACAGGAAATAACATCTATTCTCTCCATGTCACCATGGATGGCTCCTAGCAGGGAAATTATTGAAATATCAACAATAATATCGTTATTGTTAAACAAAAGGGACTAGGGAAAACCATGACTCAGAATGAAGTAAAGCAAAGAAAAGCAAAACAAATGCATATTTATTCACAGATGTGTTTATATTACACAGAAAATTAGATATTCATTTCTTTGTCAATATGTATTTGATTTTATTTATTGTAAATCCCACAAAGATTATTTATATATAACATGCAAGAAAGTTTATATTGTGGACATTGGTGCTCCTTCTTAATTTTTGGGATAGCATTCAACATTCTATTGCATTTTACTTATTCTTTAATTATAGAAAATTAATGCTAGCCAGGCCTGGTGGCACATACCCTCAATCCCAGCATTCAGGAGGCAGAGGCAGGAGGATCTCTGAGAGTTGAAGGCCAGTTTGGTCTACAATTGGAGTTCCAGAACAACTAAGGCTGTTACAACAGAGAAACCCTGCTTCAATAAAACAAGAGAAAAAAATTAATACTTTATGAAATTTTTTTTCTGTGAGGTAACAATTTAGAGATTCTATATGTGTTGACTCATGTCAAAAACCATATTATGTGGACAGCCCCACAACTCACCTTTTAAAATCCAGGGGAAATATGATAAAGGGAGCTTAATGCATTATATAGTTAACAGGTAGAGCAGGATGGGTTCTGGTTGCTAACAGGCATTCAGTGGGTCCACTCTGCTTTCTATCAACAAAGTGAAAAGACAACCAACCCTAATGAGTAGCATCACTTTGCACCAACTTAGAATTGAAGCTTCCCTTCTGGTAGATCAGTGGCTGTTCCAATGTTCATGATCAAAGGAATCTTTTGCTTTAGAGTTATTGTAGAGAACCTGTTTTATACAACAACATAGGTGAGTTCAGATTACAGGTACCGTTTGACAAAGGGTTCTGTAGCCTACACAGCAGTGCTGGCCCCATTACAACTCATTTATCTTCTTCTTCATTCTTTCTATGTTTTTTTCCCTATAGATCTTTCACTCTTCCTAAAGAGAAAAATATCTTTGGTGAGAAATATTTTCACTCAATATGAAAATTAGGCTTTTGAAAAATACTATATGGTTGATGACCCAGATTAATTGTAAATTCTGAAAGAAAGAAGCCACCTATACAGGGCTTTATGAAATTATAGATGTCTCAGAAGTTAGGAATATTAGCATATCAATCAAAGACAAGACTATTTCATCAATACGAGGAAATTTGTGTTTTGTTTTTTTTTTTAACAAAAAAAAAAAGGACAGATGACAGAAAGAAAACCCTCTACTGTGTAAATGAATTACGTGAAAATAGAGGGCACAGGAGTAAATGAAGGAATTGGGAGGCACTTTCACCAAGTCGGCTGTGGCACACTGAAGGTTTCCTGTAACCTGTTCATAAAGTAACTTGATTCAATTAGTTTTCTTACCCCAGTAACTCTATATACCCAAGATGCACTGAAAATAGTATTAACTCAGACAACTGTGTCCCTTTAGTCTGGAGTGAAAGCAGAGAAGTTATACGTATGTCAGGAAGCCGGCAGCTTTATGAAAGCCTGCATGTTTGTCTGGCAGCTGCACTGACAGGTTCATTAGCCACCTCATTCCAAGCCACTGACTTCCTCTGAGGTTTCAGGAAGCCATCAGGTTGTCATCAGACAGGACTTGATCCCCTGCCCAGATCTTCCCATGCTGCCTCTACTCTGTGTCCTGACATTTGTATTGGAATCTGAGTCAACGTAAAAAACATTTTGCCAAGAAGAATTGCTTATTTATAGCCAGAGAAGGGGGAAAAATGCTGACACTTCTATTTCACAAGCCTTTGGAAATGAAATGTCTAGAAATTGTCACATTCGAGATATGGGAGGTTAAACTTGGGTAAGTCATCTGCAAGGAACTGTGGCTTCGCATGGCCACCCTGGAGGCTCAGGCCACCATGGTTAGGGAATCCTGTTGTTCCTTCTAGAAAGCACTTGGCTGCTGTTGAGCTTCCCGTCAATGTTCTTGCAGACTCCTAGCACCTGAGTCACGGGGAGACCAAGAACAGCTAGTAGCATCCTATGCCAGCCTTTCCCCTCTCCACAGGGCTCTGTGTGCGAGACAAATGTCTCGCTCAGTTCTTGTGTTGCAGCCTGGTAAAGTTGTATTCACTCATGTGGCTTTGTCTCAAAGATCCCAGAGTTATATTTTAAAGGGTATTTTCCGTTTGCTTTCTTGCAGACTTACTTTCAATGGGAAACTATTGGCGAAATTACTAAGGCCACTCCACGTAGTTAAAAGGAGATTTATTTAAAGGCGTAACTCACAAATGAAGGGATAGGTAGATGATGGGTTCTGGAAGAGACGCAGCGCAGTCCGGCGGTGTTCTCTGGAGAACTTTCCTCGGTCTACCTCTCGCGTCCAGGTCCAGGAAACAAGAGAGCGCCGCGCATCCCGATCTCAGGTCTTCAGCCCTCCCTTGGCCCCGCCTTGTAGGCGTGATAGTTACGGAAGCCTCAAAGGGTTGGAACTTCCAGACCAAAGCTGGAATGGTTACCCACTACAGGAAACAGAAACCTAACCCCTGGCAAGTTTGTTGCATGGGTCCTTGCATGCTTTTGTTTTTTGTTTTTCGTTTTTCTTAATTTATTCCTCTTTAGAAGTTTCTTACTCTCTCCTCTGAGTGGTAAACGGACAGCATCTGTGTTATCTACCTTTTATGATTGTGATCTTGGAGTTGTCATTGGATATTTGTGATTGTTGTAGCAGCCATGGTTCAAAGTTCACTGTAACAATAATCCAGCCTAAATACTGCGATGTTACGGAAGCAGCTTTTGCAGTGGCAGTTGTGAAGGGTGGCTGATGCTCTTTGGCTTTGCCTGTGGAGTAACTGCTGGCTGTCCTTTATATAGAAATGTGCTAGCTTGCTTTTGTAACACCGGGGATACTGTAATCTTGCTTGTTAAAAGTTTAGAAAAAGAAAAACAGAATGATTGCATACCAGTGCGGGCAAGTTCCGGACACTACTGAAAAGAAGTAGTTTACATGACTGTTTTAATGACAGAAAGAAGTTCATAAATGCTCAGATTAGAGAGAAATAGTTAAAACAGGACATTTTTCATTGTTGTGGGACTAATGAGAGAGACAAAATACATATATTTTGGCAAATAAATCTCAATACATCCAAAGTGTCAGTCACCCAAAATGCTTCATGAACAATTGAAAATGATAACTACTGTATTAATTGGAAAGACTTCATAAATAAACTCACATGATCATACTACTGCTGTGATTAGTCTATGGCCATGTATTTACATATGTATGCAGAACTGAACTTGCATTTTCTTTTAATGGACTGGGATAAGTTCATTTACATTTATCTTAAGACTGAAAGTTTAATGTCATTGGATGTTTTGTTACCCGTACTGAACATTCTTGTGCATTCCTCTCCCTCTTCCAATATTGTATTTATTAATATTATTGTTGTTGTTATTGTTGGGAGCAGAAAGGTAGATGCACATAGTAAAACAAAAACTATATTTTATTATGCTGAGGGTCATCGGACAAGGTTCATATTCTAAATTCCTAACTACGGCCTTAAGCCTATCTCCCCAAGGCTGCTCACCTGTGGAACCTGCTCAGCTGAAAGTCAGGTCCAGTCTCTAACAGAAGTCTCTGATTCGAGGGTCAGGACCCTGGGGAAGACTCTCCACCTGCAGGGCAGATCAAGGTGGAGTCTCTCCAGATGTGCAGAGCAGAGCATTGCTCTTGGTCTCTGCTTACATATCGTCCAGTGGGTGTCATGGGGTCTAGGACTGTGTCTGAGTATCTTGAGTGAGTGATGTCACCGAGTTCTGATTATCAGGTGCAGCCTTGGATGTACTGGGGTTCCCGATTAAGCTACGTTTACATGTCTAAAAGGCAATTTTTACTATGCTTATTACAGGCACTGGGAAGCATTCTGAGTACTTAGAGTTGGAATACTTACCAGTTACCCCATTAGTGTCCTCCCTCAGCACAAAGGGCCTCAGAGGTCTTTGTCATTCACATAGTTACTCCTTTATGACCATGGTGAATAAAAAGTTGCCCTTGCTTTTCCTCTGCAGTCCACCTAATCCATATTTGAGGGAGTGACAGGAATCTGGTTACAGACATGAAATGATGTTCATCTAACAAATGCTTCACTGTGGTCCAAGCCTGTTATTTGAAAGTATGGCCTTCAGGATCTAAACACCTCCCACTAGGCCAACCCCGTTACAATTTTCCACAGTCTCCCAGTAGTACCATTCTGGAAAGCAGGCCCTTGCATACAGACTTTTGTGGAAAATGCCAGATCCAAACCGTGGCAAACACCACAATACTATATCATTATTTCTACAGTTTATTGGTAAAATTAAATGGCTGTGAAATCTAAGTATTGGTGAAAATGAACAGTGATCTTCTACTTGAGAAACTATTGCCTCTAGAGAGTGTGTGGCATTATCTAGAAGCAGTTTTGCTATAAGTGGAGAGAGTTCTTCAATTTCTCTCCTTCTCTCTCTCTCTCGCCCTCCTGTTTTTTTTTTTTTTTTTTCAAGACAGGTTTTCAATGTGTAGCATGTGTAGCTTTGGCTTTCCTGGAACTAGCTCTGTAGACCAGGCTGGCCTAGAATTCACAGGGATCCACTTGCCTCTGTTTCCTGAGTTCTGGGATTTAAGACATGTGCCACCACCCTGGCACAACTTCTCTCTTGATCTTTACAGCATGAGGATACAGTGATGCTGTGACTCACATAAACTGCCCAAGGAAGTTTCCACAGCAAAGGATTTTTCAGCTCAAAATGTCAAGAGTGCTGCTGCTGAGAAATCCTGGTGTAGTGTAAATGCAATCTTCAAGCATTGCTATGGAGAAGGCAAAATGATACATGCACATCACAAAATACTGTGGCAGTGTCTTATAAAGTTAAATTTGCACATACCACATGTCCTAGCAATTCTACTTCTAAATATTTACTCAAGATGTGAAAACACATTTACACATAAAGACTTGAATAGGAATGTTCACAGCAGTATTCTTTATAATAGTAATAAACCAGAAATAAGGACAAATAGGTAAACAAGTTTTGATACCTATAAGATGCAAGTTTACAGTTCAGTAAAAAGAAACAGAACATATGTCACAGTACGGTGGGTGGGAAAACATTCAGGAGAAAGACCCAAGACAGTGGCCTTCATGGTGGTTAGTTCAGTCCTGTTTAATAGGAAATCCTAGAAAAGGCAGAACTATAACAACAGCAGCAGGTCAGTGGTTTAGGAATGGGGTCAGGAAATTGTATTGAACACAAGAACAGAAACTTTAGAGATGATGGAACTCTTCTGCATCTTAATTTTTTTATTGTTTTGGAATTTCATATATGCATATAGTATGTTTTGATCTAACCCATATCCCCATTCTCTTCCCTCCAGTTCTGCTCTTGTTCCCCAATCACTATTTCCTCCCAATTCCCCATGATACTTTATTAAATCCACTGAGTTCACTTAATGTTGCCTATCTATATATCAGTGTTGGGCCATACACTGTAACATGGGTAGACTCTCAGAAGGCACAGTCCTGAAGCCAAGTGACTCTCCCTTTCTTCACCTACCACAAATTGCCATGGTTCTTCAGTCAAGAGTAGGATTTTGTGAGTCCCTTCCCAATCTATGCTTGGATTTTGTCTGGCCTGATCTTGTACAAGCTTGTATATACAGTTACATGTTCATGTGTGCAACTGTCCTATAGTGCTACTGGGTGAGTGAAGTATTCAACAGTCTTACCTATCTGTGAACCTGCTAACTACAATAATGAGTAACCTGCAGAACATGACCACCTGTGCAGTTGTGGCATGGATGTTGTGGAAGTAAGCAACTGCTTTCTAATGAGATTTAAGGCCCTCTGCACAAGACAGAATTCACATCTATCACCTTCAACAGGACCAAGAGCCCATGACTAGGTAGATTGAAGACACTAGAGAAGAATTCAATCCTTTTTATTTAACTGCTTTTCAGACAGGGTGTAGATATGTAGCATTCACTGGAATGGAATTTTCTTTGAAGCCTTGAACTTATAGAGCTTCATATGAACCTGCCTCCCAAGTGCAAGCCTTAAAGACATGTACTACCACTTCTGGCATCAGAAATTACCATGCTGACTCTGCCAAATGGAGACAGTGTTAAACCAACTAGTAATGGCTTAACCACAACTGATCAACATGAATAAAAGACTGTGGAGTGCTCAGCCATAAATGGGACATATATGTCATAACCTCCCACAAAGAGTCAGGGATCACCATGGAAGAGGGGTTGAAAAGATTGTAATAACTAGAGGTAGTGGATCACTATTGCATCTTAATGTTGCTGATAGCTAAATATATTTCTTTATTAAAAGTCATCAAACAATTAATATATACCCTAAAATATATGAAATTTATTTTGCAAAATTCAAATCTATAAATGGTTTATTTTATACTAAAACCAAAAAAATATAAATTATCTTTTTATGGATGATTAACTAAGTTGAACACCACCCCTAAAGGTCAGAAGATATAAGTGAT
>CABHPR010140363.1:22852-35650 GCA_902168415.1 Peromyscus melanophrys | reverse complement strand
GTGTGTGTGTGTGTGTGTGTGTGTGTGTGTTAAACCTTGTACATGCTAAACGAGAATTATGCCCCTGATCTAGACCCTATTCCTCTCATTCCATAAAATTTAACAAATACCTCCTCTACAAGTCAGGCAACATACTAAATATTTGACAATTAAAAAAAACAGTACTAAGACAATGATATCAGACCTGAACAACAACAACAAAAAACCTTAAAGAGAAATGGGTAATGTTGAGGAATAGGAAGGAGAAGGTAGAATAATTGGAGTCAATTTTTTTTCTGAAGTTTCTGAAATAGAACTGGAGCCCTGTCAGTGCTGGGCTCCATCCTGAAGTGATTTACTGTACTGTCTCATTTGCTACTGCCAGGTCCCTTCAGGCCTGGGAGTCACTGCTACTAACTCACCTTCTGGATGAGGAAACAGCGAAATGTATGCAGGGTTCCAAAGCCAGTGAATAGGGAGCCAGTGTGGAACCTTGGCTTAACAGGGTGCTCCCAATGGCAGCTTCACCCTGCTTCTCAGGGCACGGCACTGAGAAAGGACACAGGGATTACTGCAAGCCAGGAAGATACAGGTTCCCAAAGGGGAAACAGGCAAAGGGTAGAGCAAGATGTCTCTTGTAAGTTTAATCTAGAATTTCAAAAACGTACCTGATGAGATACCCATTCTGACATGTTGAACAATGTTGAGACCACGTCGGTCCTTTAGGCAGACCACCCTGTTTCTAAGGCACTTCTATGAGAAATAACACAAAATAGAATTTGTCTGTCCATGAAGAAGCATAGAACTCAGAGAGAAATTAAGTAGGTCTACTTATTTAAGCACCATAAATCTCAGGACATAATGACAAGCTCAATAGGAAAGAATAAAAGAGAGTGTTGTATGAAGTATGTGCAGTATAGATTATCTACAGAGTGATAATCTGTGCATCCTAACTGCACATGGACAAGCATGCATGCAAATAACTTTTGGAGATAAAACTAGGAGAACACAAGGTAAATAAATACACAGAACGTTTAGATACTTATGAAAATCCTGGTTATAAGCTATTATTCTTAAACTGGATAAAATACCAACAACAATAATGCACAGAATTTATTGAGTGCTTATTATTTCCCATGTCCTGTTTCCAGGAACTTTAAAACTATTAGCTAACAATAGTGAATTTGGCACTATTGTTATCCTAATTTTGTTAATGAGAAAAGACTGGGTCACTGAAGGTTAAGTATATTCTGTCCCTTATTGGAATTGTAGATATTGAAAGTGGATCTGGACCCAGCAATTTTACTCCATAGCAAATGCTCTTTATTTTTATAGTCCCATGATAAGTATGTCCTTATCACACATACACATTAAAATCCTGAAGTCAGTGATATATTAAGAGTCATAAAATGGCTCCTAAAGAAATTAACATCTAGTAGGCTATTTTGAAGTGGAGAGGCAATGTCAGACGCTGCAGTCTACATTGTACTCCATTGAACATATGTAAAATCCTCCTAACAAAGACAATAGAAAGACCCCTTTCCTCTGACTGACCTCATAATCAGTTGGATTTAGTTGGGAAATAGGGGATTTGAGAAGTCATTAGAATATGATAAAGAGAGATGTGTTTAGTTTCTACCACATACTACTGTGTTAAGTATTTTCATCCTACCACTTAATCATTTAAGTAGCTATTAGTTGACTCACTTTACAGGTGTGAGAACTGAGACCCAGTCTCTCACAACCACCACCACCCTGCCTGGTGGAGCTGTGAAAGGATTCATCCAACCCCAAGCCCAGGGGCTTCTGCATTGGATCTTTTCTGAGAATAGTAGGGTGATCTTCCAGTGCTTAGATTTCTACATACTACTGTTTCTACATACCTCCATAGAAAAGTCCTAATTATCCCATCTGCCTACCTTGTAGAATGATGGATGACTACTGGAAGCATCGGGTATGATCTCTCAATGTTTAGGAAAATGAATTTTAAACCTTCAATTGTTGCTTTTATTTTTTAGCACATATACCAAATCTCATCTCATCTCATCTCATCTCATCTCATCTCATCTCATCTCTCTCTCTCTCTCTCTCTCTCTCTCTCTCTCTCTCTCTCTCTCTCTCTCTCTCTCTCTGTGTCTCTGTGTGTGTCTGTGTCTGTGTGTATGAGTGTGTGTTTTCACATGAACCTGTATACATCGGCATGTGGATGCTAGAGTTCAACCATGGATATTGCTCCTCAGGAGCTGTCTACTTTCCTTAGCTTTTGGTTGTTTTTTTAAGATTTATGTATTTATTTTATGTGTATGAGTATTTTGCCTATATGTTTGTATGTGCACCAAGTACATACTTGGTGCCCAAAGAGGCCAGAAGAAGGCATTTGATTCCCTAAAACTGGACTTACAGAAGGTTGTGAGCTACAGTGTGGGTTCTAGGAACTGAATTTGAGTCCTCTGCATGAGCATCAAGTCCTGTTGTCTCCAGCCCTTGGCTTTTGATCTTGTTTACCTGTTTTCTCTGAGACAATATCTTGCTTTGGTCTGGCAATCACCAACTTAGCTATACTGACTGGCTAGTGAGCACCAGGGATCCATCTGTTTCTGCCTTCCTAGTACTGGGATTACAAGTACATGGCAACTTTTTTATGTGGATCCTGGGCTTGATCTCAGGCCTCATGTTTGGACAGCATGCACTTTATCAACTGAGCTGTTTCACCAACGGAGGTAGCAGACTTTTATGGTACTCATTTGAAACTGAAAATATTTCCAGAGATGCAGGAGGTTTTCCTTCTCCTGACAAGGCATTAGACTTGTTTGAAAATGACTATCTTTCTATGTATTCTTGTTTCTATTTTCCCTCTAGTCTAAACTGAGTAGGTTTTGAAACACAGTGACACACATGCCCCAACACTTCAACTTCCATCTCCCCCAGGCTCTGCCTTCCAAACCTAAACAAACACAGATTCCATTTCTCCACTTCCCTAGCATTAATCTGCCTTGACATATATGGCAAGTGATCCTTGTGATACCTGAAGGGAAAGAGACACTTATGAATACTTTTCCATACTTATCAAAACCTATTAGTTTTTTATCACCTGAGAAGATAAGCTTAGTGGAGAGGGGAAGAACTTCCAAACCAGGCACACCAGACTGGAAGCACGGTTCTTTCATCTACAAATGACACAGGTTTGGACAGTTGTCTAAGCTTTTGTGTGTATGACTTTTCCTTTTCTATTGTGTGTGTGTGTGTGTGTGTGTGTGTGTGTGTGTGTGTGTGTGCATGATATGTAGGGGTGGGAGTGAGAAAAATGCAAGCCATAATTGTGTCTGTAGAGGGCAGAGGACTTGTGGAGTGCATTCTCTTCTTTGCCCTTTATGTGAGTCCTGCAAGTGGAGCTCAGGTCTTTGGGCTTATACAACAACCTCCTCTGGCCCTGTTCCATGACTTCAAATGGAGTGTTTTGAATTTGTAAGTGACTTTTTAATTGCCCTTTAGGGTAATTTTGAAGAGTGTGTAAAATGTATGTGATGTATTTGGCATGGTGGTTGGGATATCACTACTCAATGAAGAGTCGGGAGAGTCCTGGGGATAGCTAGCGTCCCGAGTCACTAGCATAGACACGAGTCACACGGGACATGCTATAAGAAAGCCATCTCAGGCCTCGAGGAACAGCGTGAGGCCACTCGGTCAGTTGTAGACCAAGCAGACTCCATTCTGTGCTCACCCCTGGTTGTTCCCTTCCACTGTACTATTTGCAGACTCTAAAAGCTTTTGTTTTCCTGGTTTCTAACTCTTCACTCACACAATTATTTTTGTTTCATCAATGGTGGATTTTTTTTTTTCTAGTGTTTCCACATCCAAGATCTATTTGGAATCTGAAATGTGTTCTGATCTGCCTCTGAGTTTGCGCTTTCTCCTTCAGTTTCCATTATGAACACACAGTCAGTAGTAGGGAGGCTAAAAAAGCTCTTAGGGATTATTTTTAGCTCCTGATTTCTTTGCAACCTTGAATTCTTCATGCCTTATGTAATTAACTTATCAGAAGAAGGGAGATGTTGAAAGCCATTTCCTCTGAGTACCACAGATGCTGCAAAGGTGTTGTAGGAAGTCGCAGCAGCAGGAAGGGGATTGCTGAGCTTGGCTTTATTAGAAAGCAAAATAAACAGCATGCTGCACACTGACTTCACCCTCATTAAACATTCATACTGGAAACGCTTACCTTGTGACAGCCAAGATGTTATCCTCTGCAGAAAGAGAGTCGGGGAAAAGAATCCCTAGGCCAACACACTGCAGCTTGTGTACCATGGCTTGGGAAAAGCGGTGTTATGTAAAAGCTTTTAATATGCCAGTCTAAGCAGTTTGGCCTTCAACTGGTTTGAAACACCTGGGGGTGGGATGTGATGGTGCTGAGGGAGGCATCCAGAGTAGGGAGAGAAGAGAGTTGCACACCAGCATGCAGAGAAATCTAAATAAAAGCCTAAAAGCAGACAGGCCTTTATACTGCATCCATTGTGCGCTGCCAGTCCACAAGGCCCAATGTGTTAAGAGGATTAGCGCTAACGCTGCATGAACTTTGAAACAGTCCAGCAAAGCTTAGGAACTTTCTAGTTTAAATTGGTCTTCAGCAAGACTTCCTTGATCATCAGGAATTTGGCAGCTTAGATCCTACCATTGTGTGGAACCAGGACTGACCTCCTGGGTGTCAATCCTGTCATATCCCTTTTTATTCCAGGCAGAGGACAAAGAAAGGGTTGAAGGGGTAGGGATTATCATACAGGTCAGAGTGGCAGCCCAAATCCAAAATAATGCACTTTCATAGCTTTCCCAAATTAAAAAAAAAAATGCTGTTAGAGTCCAAATGAAATCATTTTCACTACCATTTGAACTAAAAGATGCCATGCCATTTCCTTATATAGATGAAGGCATCAGATCTTGTAACTGTTGGGAAAGAGTTTGAGAAGGATGAGAATGAATTCCCAGGAAAGTGGCTCTTATCCAAAAAGTCCCCAGGCCTTCCCCTTGGTGTTAGGAAGACTGACACCAAATGAAGGGTCTGGTGAAGCACCCATCACCACCTTCGCTGACCAATGACGCAGAGCCACCTCCAGATGTTCACTGCCTGAGTTTGGGCATTACAGGGTTTGTGTGACTAAACAACTCACGGTTGTACAATCAGTGTAAATCACACAGGCCATGAAAGCATGAAGAACTGCATTCCTCTAAAGCATGCCTCCTCCACATGCAGAGTTCCAGGGCCTTGTGTTGGGGATGCCAAGGATGATGAAATAGATTTCCATTAGCTGAGGAGCAGCTGGAGACTAGAGTTCCCCACGGCTCTCCTGGGTATCTTCTGAAGACCCTACTTCTATTTCAAGGGTATCAGATGACAAGCACCTTTCTTTGCCTGCACAAGGAGGGGACACTGTGAGAACTGCTTCAACACTTGAGCCAATGCTATTTCACCACCACAAAACACAAAGCCAGGAGCTGAGAATGGCGATCAGTCCAGCTGAAAGGCTGCTAGAGGTGGAGCTGCTTGTCAAGAGAAAGCCCCCATTCAGAGCTGGTTGTTTTCCATAAGGTGGATATGACTTAGAAGAGCATTTTAGAAGGCAAACATAGAAAGGTAAAAAGAAAAAGAAGCTATCGTGATCACTTGATAGCTTTGCTGTATTAACCGAGAAACAGCAGGCCCTGTGATGGTGTCTCCTTCCAGCCAGTGGGTTTGTGTAATAACTCTGTCATGTTCTCCATCTCCCACTCTGTGTCCACAGTACTAAATGAATTCATGAGAAAAACAGGAGCCAGTCTGACAAAATAGAAAATCAGTTGTAAAAGTAATGAATATTTCAGTGGAAAAGAGATTGTATTCTTAACAAACTATGGTTTCTCAGCTGAAGGATACATAAGGCAGGATCGATTGCAGGGGACAGAACACCGATGCTCACCACAGATGTATTTTCATTTATAACTACATCCTGCCAAAAGTACCACGGAGCCCCCATTCAACTGCAGTTATGTTGAGCAAAGGCAGACAGGAACACCCGCAGAGCCCCCACAATGTGATTGTGTGTTAAAGCACTTGTTACAGGGTCTTTGGGATACTTGTGAAAACAATTTTTTCCCCAGAATCAAAACCAGCAAATAGACTAGTTGAGTGCGGCGTCGCTCAAGGTATACTGGGAAATGTGTAAATCCATCAAAGAATAATGGGAGGAAAAATATCTAATAAATTCTCCTTTTATTTAGCACCTAACATCTTTTTTGGGGGGTGGGCTGGATTTTTTTTTTTAGGAGTTTGGACTGCCAGAGAAGCCCAACTCACTAGGTAATTCTGAGTTTCTAGCATTCAGTGAAATACCAAAGCTTTCACCTGAGAAAGTGTGCGCATGTACTTGTGTGTGCATGCATGTGTCTGTGTCTGTGTGTATGTGTGCGCACGTACACATGTGTGTAAACACATTATGGTGGTCAGAGGTCAAACTTGAGCATAATTTGTGCTGAATCACTTTAACAATTGAGCAATCTCTCCCTGTCCCAAATCAGTCCTCTGATGGCTTCCTCACTGTGCAGTGTGACTCACAATCTCACTTGAAGTGCTTAAAAGACCCACAAGGTCTTTTAAGGTTCCCCTTTGCCTGGTCTGGCAGTTTTGACCTAGCCCAACAATTCTTCAAGGTCAGTAGCTGAGTAAGGTTGACACAAAGTCATGAACCCTGAGAGGATAAACATGCAATGGATAGTAGCCAGACCATGTATAAAGACAGAGCTTTGATTCACAACCAGCAACAACCAGCCCTGGAAACTCACCCCTGATCTACAGTCATCAGCCGCAGAAGCCATGTACAAGGCAACAGCTATCCCAGAGACCACGCTGGAATTCAAACAATTCAAAAAATTCAAATAATTTTTCATAACAACTGGCTAAAATAGCCAGGATTTGACTAATAACACAGCTTCTCTGATTGTTGAACGTATTTTAAGTGAGGACTAGCCAGAGAAAGCCAAATATACATACAAATCACATGGGAGATCCACTTTTGATTAGCCATCCTCCATGGGTCCCATACAAGCCCTCCAATCACACCTGAAGCCTTTCTTTATTTTCACAAACTTTTTGGCACTCAGAGGAGTGTCTTTGAGTCCCTGCCAACACATGTCCTGGTGGTTAATTACCTTGCTCTAACAACCTCTGAATATGTAGTCTTTGCTTGTTCACATTTGATCCATTTCTACTTAATTTCCAAAACCATTGCTTCTTTTAAAAAAGGTATATTTTTAATTTTTAAACTAAAATATAATTTCCTTGTTTCCCCCTCCCTTTTTCTCCCCTCAACCCTTCCCATGCACCCCTTTACTGCTGTGGGATGATCTTTCTGTACACTGTGAATATGTGTTGCTACTATTGGTTAATAAAGAAGCTGTTTCTTTATTAACCTATGGCAACACGGGATATAGCCAGGTGGGAAATCCAAGAGATAGACAGAGAGAATGAAGCAGAGCCGGAGAGACACTGTGAGCTGCCAAGGGAGAAAGATGTAATAGAACACAAGTAAAACCATGGGACACATGGCAATACATAGATTAATAGAAATGGGTTAGTTTAAGATGTAATAGCTAGCTAGCAATAAGCCCGAGCCATAGACCAAACAGTTTGTAATTAATATTAAGCCTCTGAGTGATTGTTTTATAAAAATGGCTGTTGTCCAGGCAGGAGCAAACTGTATCTTTAATGGTTGTCTCTCTCTCTCTCTCTCTCTCTCTCTCTCTCTCTCTCTCTCAAATATAGAAATACTTCCTGCTCCATTTCATGTTACTTTAATGTATATGACTTCAGGGCTGCGCACTGTGTTGGCTATCCAGTTTGGGGTTCTCTTTCCAGGGGGAGACTATCTCCCCTGCTCCCTGCAGACCTTAGTTATCTGTAGTTCTTTGTCTAGCATTAAGACTGTGGGAGATGGCTCCCTTCCATGTTAGCATGTCTGTTGGTATCTTTGTTTCATTGACAAAATAGTCTGCAAGCATCTCTTTATAGTTTGTTAATTTTGGAGAAGAGGGGCCATATTAGTAAGAGGTATCCACTTGGGAAATCAGGACAAACCCTACGTTTGGGATTCAGTGAGCCTGAATGACATCATAAAACAGAAGTCACCCTACATACATATGTTAAAAAGGAATGCTAAGAAAGGCATAGGTCGTAGAAGGTTTGGAATGCTGGGGTGAAAGGGGAAATGTTCAAAAGGGAGAGCTCCACCGCTACTCTAAGATCGGAGAGCCACCACTAGCCCTTGACTGAGCTCTGTAAGGGCTCACCAGCTCCCACTCAGATGGACCCACACCAATACTGAGCAGAGGAGTGAGAGATGGAAAGACACCAACTTACACCCACTATTGACACCTGTGCAAAAGTTCAAACTTTTTCTCTGTGATGTCGACTTTTCCATCTCCTAAAACACTGGCAAGGATGGCTTATCCAGAGAATAGGACAGCAAAATATATCAACATCCATAAGACATGGAGCAAGTGAGAAGGAAAAGGACTTGATGAGTGCAGGAGAACCTTTCTTCACAAGGAAGAGAGAACCAGTGGACTGGGGCAATTTAAAGGAGCAGTAATTGATGTTAGCAGAGAGAAAAGGTAGCAAAAGCTGGCCCTAAACTATCCCTGCTGCTACTGTCACAGCACTTTAGACAAAAAAATACCTTGGTGAGGTTACCTGCCGAATGCCAGATTTCATCAGAATGTGTTCTTTAAACCTGATCAGCATATGAGAAGGAAAAAGCTAAGACAAAATAACCTGACCTTATAGAGTATGCATGCTATAAAAAAGGGGGAGAGAATAATACAACAAAAAAGTGGTATTGTGAAAAGCAGCAGTTGGGTGAGGGGGTAGGAGGTGAGGAAGTGCAGAACTGAGATTGCCATTTAAATGGGCAGATGGGAAGAGGCTTCATCCTCAAGCAAGGTCTCAGAGGTGAATTAGGAAGTCATGTGACTCCCAGGAGTGCACCAACCAGAGAACATTACAGATTTGAAGGCTTAGAAACAAACTACACAAAGTCAGGGAGACTAGAAAAAAACACAAAGATTACATATAGGCCCCAAGGACCAATGAACAATGGTGTCTCTTGCTTAGAATACAATGAGAAGAAGCCATCGATTTTAGTGCCAAGAATGACATGATCTGATTTAGGGTATTGTGGATCATTCTGGAACCTATAGACAGGGATAGAGAGGACACATGGCATTACCATGGAGAAGGTCAATGAAGAAAGGCTAGCCAGGGGACCATCGCAATAACCAAGGTGGAAGATGCCTGTCATGGTTAAAACAAGTATCCAACTGGTGAGGTAGTCCTCCGGACGGGCCTGAGGAAGATGTGCCTTACGTTGATTAAAGTGGGAAGAGGCGCCCATTGCAGGTGGCACCCGCCCCTGGCTGGATCCTGGACTGTATAGACAGTGAAAGGAAGGGGGTATGACAACTGCTTCCGGCCACTGCTGACTTGCCTTTCTGCCATGACAGACGGCATCTTGAACTGTGAGCCCAAATCAGCCCTTTCCCCTCTGAGTTGCTTTTGTCAGGGCGTTTTATCACAGCCACAGGACACAAAAACTAGACTAAACTAGGCAAGACCCCAGAGTAGGGGACCGTGAATGTGCTGACACGCAGTTTGTTTACATAAGTAGGAAAAGGACATAGCTTCACCTAGCCAGAGCTGGCCTGCAGTCCTTCACGGGAAAGCCGTTTCAAACCAGTCTTCACGGCGAGTCAGCACTGCCGCCGTCAGGTCTGCCTACTGTCCCCGCATCGACGTCACATGCTGTGCATCCTTCCTGCTTCACTCTGGCTGCACATGTTTTGTTTTCAAGTCATCAGTAATGAGACAAACAAACTTAGTCTTTTATTTGCTTGTGGTTTTATTTCCAAACGAAGGGTTTTTACCGTGAATGTGCTGACACGCAGACGGAGAGTTATTTTGTCCTTCCTTATGTACAAATATGTCGCTTAGTGACCTAAACAAACTTCTGGGGCAATCAGCAGTGCTTGAGTGTGTCATTTGACTGATGGGACAGTGGGATGAAAGCACAAAGCGAGTGTTTGTGGTTCACTGACCACAGAAGTCATGCATGTTTTACAGGATCTCCCCTGTCATTGTTAGAGGAATAAACTTTATAGAGTCAAACAGCTTTGTCTTAATCCCACTGACTGGGACTTAAATATGAAACTCAAATGTCCTCCTGACAGGAAAAGTGAGAAAAGAATAGAGTAATAAACTAACTAAGTCAGGCAAGCGGTTTACTTGAGTAAAGAGTGTGAACTCTAATTTCCATGGTAAATTAAGGGATGGGACTTCACACACCCAAGATGGTAGACTAGGATAATCATACCCCTTGTTAAATTTAGGGTCATATGATTCAGACCTAATACTTAATAAATTATTACTTGATTAATAAACTTCTAGAGTTAAAGAAGTATTTCAAAGTTGAATTACCTTGATAAGCAATGTCATAATCGTTTTTTAGAGCACAAATTCCCTTAGAAAAACATTAATTATGCATTCATATATTCAATAGTCCATATATATGGAATTATTTAGGTATTGATGACCAATTACCATTGTCTAATACATATGTCCTATGTTTTTGTTTTTTGTTTTTGAAAAGACAAACTGAGCCAGGTGGTAGTGGCAGCGACCACCTTTAATCCCAGGATTCAGGAGGCAGAGGCAGGCAGATCTCTGAGTTCAAGTTCAGCTTATTCTACAGAGTGAGTTCCAGGACAGTCAGGACTATACAGAGAATAGTTTTGTCTCCAAAACTGAAAATGCAAACTGAAGGATTGGATGAGGCTTATGACATCAACTTGAAATTTTGCAAGTTGCATGGAAGTGCGGGATATTTGGTGTGCTAACCTCCATGGACATCCTGGCCACAGCACAACTGTACTGGTCCTCTCTCCTTCCCCATCCTAGGGGTCTGGGTAGAGTCAGTCACTTGCATTTCTACTAAATTTTAGATAATGATTATGATGATGGTGCTGGTTTAAGGTCCACAGTTGGAGAACCACTGATTTAAAGGAACCTAGTGCCTTGTTTATCCATAAAGTAAATTCAATAGACTTATTAGAGTTTCTGAAGATCTTGAGAAAAATTTTCCAACCCAGACATACCCTTTAGGAAGGAAGTCCATCAGTCATATGAAAGTTACAATTACAGCTTCAAACATTTAAAGGAAGTTAAATCCAATAGTAGGAATGGGACCAAACACAATGAAGGCCTTACAAAAACTTGCCAACTCTATACTTAGGAAACTGATTTATATGTTTAAAAGGCAACTCTGGTTGTAAATGTGTATGTGAAATTGAGTGTTAACACTTCAAATGGGAGTTACCTTTGCATAATCTTTTTGCTACACAAAACCCACTCCGAAGAACATTGACAATCCAATGTTTACTGTATTTCCTCTATTTCCTAAGGCTTCTAAACCCTTGGATTGGAAGCCTTTAGCACAAAGGAGTTGCTGGGATGTTCACCCTTTCCCTAAGCCATTTGATGCCTCTTCAAATGGTCTTCCTTCTCAGCTCAGAGTCAAAGCTTGCTTTGAAGACAGGGACCCAAAGAGCCCACATGTTGATTGACTTAGAGTCCAGCTACACAGGAATGCATCTCCTGTGAGCTCTGGGAGCCTTTCTCCCCAGCTCCCCTGATAACTGTCATTGTCTCCGAACACAGTCAGAGGACACCACACACAAAAAAAGAGTGGTGTGTCAAGATCAATGTTCCTCTAGAGACACCCTTTGAAATACTGTTGAATAGCTGAGCACTTGAAACCTTTTCCTTCTGAGACCAATTATCTCCCTGCTACAATGTACTCAGCCTTCACCAGCCTGGCTTCTGGACCCAGCTGTTTTCTACAAGGCCAGATGTATTTGGAATCACAGATGTGATCATTTAAATTAACTAAATGTCCTATGTTTTATAAAAGGTACTTTTAAAAGCCTACTGGGACTACATGCTTTTGTTTATTTTCTGTTTGGACTTCCGGCCCTCATTTCCGTATTACAATTAGAGCACTCAATACTTCACAAGAACAAACACTGTGGCAACATCGACAGGGACTCTCTTACTCGGGCACCTAGAGGCAGTGAAGGTCCTACACTTCAGTCAGGTTCCATACCATAGAGAGATCCCACCTCTGCCGAATTCTACATGCAAATGCTGCTTGGAGAAATCCTTAGTCTTCATACATGTTCATTTGATTCAGCAAAGAAATCCCTTGTTCTCTTGGAATCTGTTTTTTTTTTTTTTTATCTATCTCAGACAAAATTTTAAAGAAAGCTGCCACTGAAGAAAAATAAAACTGTGTTCAGTCTCTCTGAACCCTAAAACACTACGGTATGTACACTCACAAATGTTCACTGTGAAATGTTGCTTTATCACAACAGACATGGGCTGCATACTACCTTTACCTCCCACAAGGGTTTTAGTTAATAGTCATACAACAAATCAAAAAGCATAATGATTTTTAATGTGGTTTTATACAGTATGGGACTTCCAGAAAGGAAGACCCAAGAGTACAGAGAAAAAGTATGTATTTTTAGGTTTAAGTCTGATGAAAAATAGGCAGTTGTTTAGAATTGCAATTGGCTTGATGAGATAGCTAAGCAGGAAAAGCCTGCTTGCTGTCAATGCTGATGACCTGAATTCAATCCCAGAGAGCCACATGGTAGGAGAGAATCAACTCACACACATGTAAGTTGTCTTCTGACTTCTACACACACACACACACACACACACACACACACACACACACACACACA
>CABHPR010140363.1:0-22842 GCA_902168415.1 Peromyscus melanophrys | reverse complement strand
ACACACACACACACACACACACACACACACACACACACACACACACAAAATAAATAATAGGTAGATGATAGATAAATAACAGATATAGATAGATAGATAGATGATAGATAGATAGATGATAGATAGATAGATAGATAGATAGATAGATAGATAGATAGATGGATGGATGGATGGATGGATGGATGGACGGACGGACGGACGGACGGACGGACAGACAGACAGATAGATAGATAATTTTAAAGTACATTAGCGCTGCAGTTGTGCAGACAGGTATAACCTATAGTAGTAAACAGGTGACTTCACTAAGGCCTGTTTGTTCAGACTGATCACTCTGTCTTTTTTTCTGGATGTGAGGCAAAATACTTGTGACAGGGGGCTCTGTTTGAAAGTGGACAGAAGACAGGAGAGTTCTGAGCCTTTGCAGTTTTCCCATTGCCCTTCAGTTTAGGCTTGGTATGACAACAGGCCATTTGGACGATCCTGTCTTTTGAGTTTATCCAAGAGCTTCAGAAAGCACATTTTATAGTGGTTGGCTTGAAGCTAGTCTTTGCCTTACACCCTGTTTGCTTGGCTGTTAATAGAATCAAAATAGTACCTGCTTAACTAGAATACTTCTGACACAAAGAAATTACACAATTAATGTTACTCCACATTTTTTCTGACTTTTAAATTTTTATTTATTTATTTTACATCCCAAATGAAGTTTCTCCTACCTCCTCTCCTCCAAGTCTCTCCCCTCTCCCACCCTCTGCCCCACCACAATCCACTTCTCCTTCTTTGTTTCTGTTCCTGTTCAGAAAAGGGCAGGCCTCCTGTGGATATCAACAAAGCATGGCATGTAAAGTTGCAGTAAGAATAAGTACCTCCCCTCATATCAAGACTAGACAAAGCAATTCAGTAGGAGGAAAGGGCCCCAAAACCAGGCATCAGGGTCAGAGACAGCCCTGGCCCCACTGTTAGGAGTTTCACAAGAAGACCAAACTATACAACTGTCCCATGTGGTGATACATTGTGTACCCTAATAAAATTTGACTGAAGATCGGAGAACAGAACAAGCCACTAGATTAAACATAGAGGCCAGACAGTGGTGGCACACACCTTTAATCCTAGCACTCAGGACACAGAGTCCCATCTGGATATCTATGAGTTCAAAGCCACCCTGGACTACATGAGATTGACTCAGTCTAGGAGAGAAACAGAGGCAGACATTGGTGGCACACATCTTTAATCCCAGAAAGTGATGGTTGGGTGGAGAAAAGTATATAAGGCTCAAGGAGTCAGGAGCTAGAGGTTTTTTTCAGACCGAGGAGTTGGTGAGATAAGAAGTGGTAGCTGTGGTTTATTCCTTTGTCTCTGTGATCCTTCAGCATTTACCCCAATATCAGGTACTAGGTTTTTTTATTAAAAGACCCTCTACCATTCACACAACAGTACCATATATGCAGATGGCCTAGGTCAGTCCCATGCAGGCTCCCTGTTGTCCATTTAGACTCTGTGAGCTCCTATGAACCCAGATTAGTTGATTCTATGGGTTTTCTTGTGATGTCCTTGACCCCTATGGTTCCTACAATCTTTCCTCCCTGTCTTCAGAAGGATTCCCCTAGCTCAACCTATTGTTTACTGTGGGTCTCTGTCTCTGTTTCCATCATTTGCTGGATGAACCCTCTCTGATGACGATTGTGCTAGGCATCAATCTATGAGTATAGAAAAAAATAATTAGACATCATTATATTGATATTCTTTTCTCCAGTCATGTTTAGTTCTATCCTAGGTCTCTGGGCCATCTAGCCTGTGAATCCAGGCAATGTCAGGGGTAGGTTTACTCTCATGGCATTGGTCTTAGGCTGGACCAGTCATTGCCTGGCCACTCCTTTAATCTCTATGGCACCCTTACCCCAGCGCATCCCATAGGCAGGACAGACTATACAGACTATAGGCTGAATGTAGTGTGGCTGGGTTGGTGTCCCAATCCCTCCACTGGAAGTCTTGCCTAGTCACAGGAGATGGCCAGTTCAGGCTACATATCTACTATTGCTAAGAGTCTTAGCTGGAGTCATCCTTGTAGATATCTGGGAGCTTCCCTTACACCAGGGTTTTACCTGACCTTGAAATGGCCCCCCTTTCCAGTCATCTCTTTCAGTATGGTTTCCCTCCACCCGACCCCAACCGTTCATGTTCCCATCCCTATCCATCCAGCCCACTCACAAAATCTCTTCTATTTCCCGTTCCCAGGGAGATATGAGTATCCCAACTTGTACCCTCCTAGTTACTCAGCTTCTCTGGTCTGTGGATCATAGTATGATTATCCTTTATTCTATAGCTAATATCTACTTCTAAGTGAGTACATACCATGTTTTTCTTTCTGGTTCTGGCTTACCTAACTCAAGATGATTTTTTTTCTAGTTCCATTTGTCTGCAAATTTCATGATGTCATTGTTTTTAAAAGCTGGTTACTGGACTTAAAAAATATATATCATCAGTAAATAGTGATCTCTTTGATAGAGTTATAAGATCATGTATGGCCATTAAAATTATAGTTTCAATAAATTATGAATGTTACATTCACTGTAGAAAATGTTCAATTATAAATGCCATAATTAAACTATTTTAAAATTTATATAATACACAAAACAGAAAAATATTATATAATCATAATCATTATAAAACTATGACTTTCAAAAAATTGTGCTTCTATTCTTTATTTGGGGGATTTTTATTTAATTTCTACATACCTAGCAAATACACTTAAATAAAAATTTTAAGATTTTGAATGAAATGTCTTTGAACTCTGAATTCTGTAATGAAGTATCAATTACTATTGTTATAGTATATAATGTTCATAACCCTCCCCACCAACACACACACAGGCATCACACTAAAAATTTTAAAGCTGTACCTATATTCAGGCTTTCAGGGAGTAACATACAGACTGAAAGGGTTATATTTAGGAATATATACACATAGATAAATGCATGCAATACAGCTAGTGAAAAAAAGAGGCTGTAAATTTGAAGGAGAGTAGAGAGGGGTATATAGCAGAGTAGAGGGAGAAATGTAATAAAATTATAATATCTCTCTCTCTCTCTCTCTCTCTCTCTCTCTCTCTCTCTCTCTCTCTCTCTCTCTCTCTCTGTGTGTGTGTGTGTGTGTGTGTGTGTGTGTGTGTGTGTGTGTGTGTGTGTGGTTTTTCAAGATAGGGTTGCTCTATGTAACAGCCTTGGTTGTCCTGGAACTTGCTCTGTAGACAACGTTGGCCTCTATGTCCCAGAGATTTGCCTGCCTCTATGTTCCAAAAGTACCACCCAACTCAAATTATAATATTAAAAAAAAAGGTGTACCTACCTGGCCCATGCCTTTGATTCTAGCATTTGGAAATCTGAGGCAGGAGGATATCCTTAAGTTTTAGCCCAGCCTGGGCTACCAAGTAAATCTCAGTCTCAATGATAAAATAAAATAAGATGCACTAAACAATTGTTTCTTTCCTGATTTTGTTTACTTATTTTCAATGTCTTCGAGGCAGATTGGGTGGCTATGGTTCATTTTCATTATAAAGGTGAGAAAAAAGGCTGAGAACCAGGCAGGTGGATTCTTTATGTAGCTCTTGTAGACAGGAAAACCCAATGTGTTATAGTGGATACTCTGTTCATCCCTATGAAACTCTCCATGCACTAGCTGTTTGCCATGGCCGGAAAACATACACCTCTGTGTATGTCTCCATCCATGAAGAGAACAGATGGGGGAGTGTAGCCAGAAGTTTTTCCTGGCTCCTGCAGTCCCATGACTTATTTATAAAATAATCACACTGAGGCTTAATATTAATTGTAACTGCATGGCCATGGCTCAAGCCTTTCGCTAGCTAGCTCTTACACTTAAATTAACCCATAATTCTTATTTAAGTTTAGCCATGTGGCTTGGTACCTTTTCACAGTTCTGCCTTCACATCTTGCTTCTCATGGTGGCGGTGGCTGGCAGCGCCTCCTGACTCAACCTTCTACTTCCCAGAATTCTCCTCTCTACTTATCCCACCTACACTATACTTCCTGCCTGGCTACTGGCCAATAAGCATTTTATTTATCAATCGATCAGAGCAACACACTCACAGCATACAGAAAGGCATCCCCAGCAGGGGAGTCAAGCAACACTGTACAGGTGGGTGTTCCCAATGCTTAGGAGGTCTCTGCTGCTGTTCATTTCAAGCTGCATCAGAATTGCCAGCACTTCTATCAAGTTCCGTGTAACTGGATTTATGTTGAGGTCTTTGATCCACTTGGACTTGAGTTTTGTGCATGGTGACAGATATGGATCTATTTGTAATCTTTTACATATTGACATCCAGTTATGCCAGCACCATTTGTTGAAGATACTTTCTTTTTTCCATTATATAGTTTTGGTTTCTTTGTCAAAAAATCAGGTGCTCCTATGTGTATGGATTAATGTCAGGGTCTTCAATTTAATTCCATTGGTCTGTATGTCTGTTTTTATACCAGTACCAAGCTATTTTTTTTTTTTTTTGGTTTTTCGAGACAGGGTTTCTCTGTGTAGCTTTGCGCCTTTTCCTGGAACTCACTTGGTAGCCCAGGCTGGCCTTGAACTCACAGAGATCCGCCTGCCTCTGCCTCCCAAGTGCTGGGATTAAAGGCGTGCGCCACCAACGCCCGGCTCCAAGCTATTTTTATTACTATAGCTCTATAGTAGAGCTTGAGGTCAGGGATGGTGATGCCTCCAGAGGTTGCTTTATTATACAGAATTCTTTTAGCTATCCTGGGTCTTTTGTTTGTACATATGAAGTTGAGCATTATTCTTTCCAAGTGTGTGAAGAATTGTGTTGGGATTTTGATGGAGATTGCATTGAATCTGTAGATTGCTTTTGGTAAGATTGCCATTTTTACTATGTTAATCCTACCTGTCCATGAGCATCCTTCCATTTTCTGATATCTCCTTCAATTTCTTTCTTTAGAGACTTAAAGTTCTTATCAAACAGGTCCTTCACTTGTTTAGTTAGTGTTATCCCAAGGTATTTTATATTATCCGTGGCTATTGTAAAGGTGATGTTTCTCTGACTTCTTTCTCAGCCCTTTTATCATTTGTGTATAGGAGGGCTACTGATTTTTTTGAGTTGATCTTGTATCTTGCCACTTTACTGAAGGAGTTTATCAGCTGTAGGAGTTCCCTGGTAGAGTTTTTGGGGTCACTTATGTATACTATCATACCATCTGCAAATAGTGAAAGTTTGATAGAAGAGAAGGTAGGAAGCAGTCTTGAACGCATTGGCACAGGAGATCACTTCCTAAATATAACACTAGTAGCACAGACACTGAGAACAACAATTAATAAATGGGACCTCTTGAAACTGAGAAGCTTTTGTAGGGTAAAAGACACGGTCAATAAGACAAAAAGACAGCCTACAGAATGGGAAAAGATCTTCACCAACCCCACATCTGACAGAGGACTGATCTCCAAAGTATATAAAGAACTTAAGAAACTAGACATCAAAATACTGAACAATCGAATTAAAAAATGGGCAAAGAGCTAAACAGAGAATTCTCAAAAGAAGAATCTCAAATGGCTGAAAGACATTTAAAGAAATGCCCAACATCCTTAGTCATCAGAGAAATGCAAATCAAAACGACTCTGAGATACCACCTTACACCTGTCAGAATGGCTATGATCAAAAACACCAATGACAGTCTATGTTGGAGAGGATGCAGAGCAAAGGGAACACTCCTTCACTGTTGGTGGGAATGCAAACTTGTACAACCACTGTGGATATCAGTATGGCAGTTTCTCAGAAAATTGAGAATTGATCTACCTCAAGACCCAGCCATACCACTCTTGAGCATATACTCAAGGAATGCTCAATCATACCACAAAGATACATGTTCAACTATGTTCATAGCAGCACTATTTATAATAGCCAGAACCTGGAAACAACCTAGATGCCTGTCAACTGAAGAATGAATTAAGAAAATGTGGTACATATACACAATGGAGTACTACTCAGCAGAGAAAAACAATGACAGCATGAAATTTGCAGGTAAATGGATGGAACTAGAAAATATCATCCTGAGTGAGGTAACCCAAACCCAGATGTAGCAGGAATCTTAGATGGTCTTATTAATAAAATCAAACCTGAGCCAGGTATTGGGGTGAACTGGAAGATCAGAGAACCAGAACAAGCCACAGCTACCTCACCTCGCCGGATCCTCAGCTGATCTTGTTTCCTCAGACTGGAAGCCTCTGTGTCCTCATATCCGAATGGCTCTCAGCTGAACTGTGCTGCTAGAAGCCTGAAAGCTTAACCAGCCAAATGCTTCTAGTTCAAGCCTTATATATCTTTCTGCTATCTGCCATCACTCCCTGGGATTAAAGGCTTGCTTTCTGGGATTAAAGGCGTGAGTCACCATGCCTGGCTGTTTCCAATGTGGCCTTGAACTCACAGAGATCCCAGATGGATTTCTGCCTCTGGAATGCTAGGATTAAAGGTGTGAGTGCCAACATTTTCTAGCCTCTGTATCTAGTGGTTGTCTGTTCTCTGACCTCAGATAAATTTATTAGGGTGCACAATATTTTGGGGAACACAATACCACCACACCCAGAAGGACAAATATGGTATGAACTCACTCATAAGTGGATTCTAGATATAAAGC
This sequence comes from Peromyscus melanophrys, assembly GCA_902168415.1. Taxonomy (NCBI): domain Eukaryota; kingdom Metazoa; phylum Chordata; class Mammalia; order Rodentia; family Cricetidae; genus Peromyscus; species Peromyscus melanophrys. The sequence goes on along the minus strand of CABHPR010140363.1, from coordinate 16,195 downwards.
AAAGAACAATCAGACTGCAACCCACAGAACCAGGGAGGCTACATAGCAGAGGGGACCCTAGGATGACTGTGGCTTATAGTAAGTTTTGGTTTTACTCAATCATTGGGCAAGTCTCAGTGAAACATTTCACTATTAGGATAAGAATTTGTACTGTATCAAGCTGATAATAGAAAAAAAAAACAGACAAATAAATAAATAAATAAGAATGAAAAAAAAAGAATTGCCAGCACTAAGTGCAGGTAACTCCGTGCCTCCATATCCTGTGGAAAGCAGCTGTCACTTAGAATAGAGCTCAAAGTTTAGTTCTCTCTCTTTTCCCTCTTGATAGTAATAAAATACCAAGATACCTCACAGTTCTGTAGAATTTCAGAGTTTTCTGCAGTTTCAAAGGTCATTTAGGCTGGGCATATATCTCAGTGGTAGAGGAGCCTAGCATGTGTGAGGCCCTGGGCTCAGTCCCTCAGCATGGGTGGGAGCGTTGGGGGAGACAGGTCATTTGTTAACTTATCTCCCACCTCTGGAAATATGCTACAGAACCATGATTAGAGCATTGTGACTGAAAAAAGCAGTGTCTTCCTTTGTGGGCACTTGTCTTCCTTTGGACAACACAAAATGCATCATCCTGTTTCATGCAAACTTATTTGCATGCATTCCAACAGAAAGGGAAAGAAAAGAGGCATTGAGGTTTCCCTCTGAGCCAGTAAGGTGGCTCAGCAGGTGCTAAGGATGCAGGTGAGGATGCCTTCTGTCCTGTGTGATGCCTTGAGATTGGTCTGTTCCACGTGTGTGTCTTTGTGTGTGTGTGTGTGTGTGTGTGTGTGTCTGTCTGTCTGTCTGTCTGTGTGCACATATACACACTTATGCACACACACACACTAATAAACATAACAAAAATTTAATTCAAAAAGGAAAAGAACCATCTATTTATCTTAAAACATTTACAATCAACAATCTTACGAAACTTATTTTCTATATTTTTCCTCTTGCTTCCTTTTGTGGTGTTTGGATTCCACATTTACAGCCTAACTAGCAAACCCATCTTCTCTTGTTTTTTTGTTGAGCATTCTGATACAGTTGAAATGAATTTTCACTTTTAATTTTTCATGGATCGACAAAACTTGACATCATAAAATGGAAACAGTGATGGGAGAGCCAGCTTCTTCAGGGTTAGCCTTGCATTATGGGTAGCAAATTGTAGATACTTCTTGGACCTCAGAACTGGTTCTATATTGAACAAGTACTGCAAAGTCATCATCAGAGCAAGTCTGTTCTCAGGTGCCCTTGCTCTGGACACCATGTGGCACAAAAGAGTTACAAAAAAGGATCTCTCTCAGCAGACTATCTTTCCAAGTCAGTGTTAATTTAGGCACAGAAATATATTGAAATATAAATATGGGAAATATACAATTTTATCCATCTTTTCTGTTTGGTCACTGCCAGCCTTGAACCTGCCTTTGGTTTGCTGTGAAGAGAAAGATCACAAAGGTGACCAGGGGCCCCTCATAGTCAGTGGTTCCAAGTTTCTCATTTTAGCCAACAATGGCAGTTACCTCACCATGTCTTGGATCTGTAAGCATTAGCTGCATGCTCACAGATATGCTGGGGTTATATTAAAAAAAAAAGCATGGAAATGGGACTTGAGAAGAAAATCTGCACACTCTAAAGATTGCAGTTTAATTTGGCTCTATCTGTTCTTTCTCAGTTGCAACAGTACTAGAACTGAGCAGTTCCTGATTCCATGCACTCAAGCCCCCAGGTTACTCATAATGGGTGGCAACAGCCCAGAGAAGCTCCCGCCTCCTTCCTTTGCCCCAAAGTAAAAGAGAGCTCAGATATTTGGGAAAGCAGCAGGTTTCTCGCAGATTGAAATGTCTTGGGTATTTCCCAAGGAAATTTTGGTTGCTAATAGATAGAGTCATAGTCATAAGTAAGCCTGCTTTAATCAGAAATCATCTAAGCCTCATTAACCTGAGATCCTCAACCCCTGATTTCGTAAACTCTTTCTAAAGATATCCTAGTGACAATTCTCCACCTAGGACTATGAGCTTCCTGTTGACTTAGGAACTGAGTTCTGCAGTGAGAAAAGAATCAGGTTATGGGGCAGTTTCCTTATTCTCAGCAGTCAACTGAAACCTGATACAATGAAAAAAAAAAAAAGAGTTAATGCTGTGCTTCTTCAAACAAGAGGAGTCTGCATGCAGCTTTTGTTAGACCTGCATTAGAACAGGAGGGAACCATAGATGTGGTGGATGCCTGGGACTAGAAATGTTGTACTGATTCATCCGGCAATTTTGCCTAAATATGATTATGTAAACATTAATAAATAATATGCATTTAATTTGTAATTCATTTCATCAGTAGCCCCAGCATTTAGAAGACAGAGGCAGGAGGATTGGCAGTTTGAAGCCATCTTGGGTAACAAATTGAGGTGCCGTTCTAAACACAGAAAGAGAGACACAGACACAGAGTCATAAAATATGTTTTTCTTTTTGTAATTTTGTTAAATAGTTTCAACAAACATTTGAAAACTATAAAGACTGTAGGTTAACAGATTAACTACCTTATTTTTTATTTAAAAAAGACTCATATCGTCAAATAGATGAGACTGAAGACAACTGGGGACAACAAAGCACAAAATTTAAGAATTTGAAAAATGTGCCGTTTTCTAAGGACATAGACTTTGATGTAATGGAATGGAACTTTTATGTAGGTTCAACTTTCCAATGTAATTTTTCAGCTTTTGAGAATTTGCTTTTATACAGATATGACACACATACAAATACGACTCTTGGGGATAATTACAATAAATTTCTTTTCATGACAGAAATAAGCTCAAAGAAAAACAGAGCAGATAACCAACAGACATGGAGGGTGGGGAGGTGCTGAAACCTAGAAGCCAAGCTACTGTCTGGATCTTGGATGTCCCCAAGTGTCCCCAGGATGAACTGTGGTTTTGAAGGAGGTGTGGAATCTTTAGACGGTGAAGCATGATGACACAGCTTTAGCTCATTTGGGGGCATGCCTTTGAAGGGGACTAAGCAGCTCAGAGGTTGTTCATTTATCTGCTTCTTGTCACAATGCTCAGGATAATAAAGAATCAATCAGTAGCCAGACTTCCGTATGTACCGGACTTCCCCAGTTACTCAATGTTCATAGTAAGAACTGATTTTGTGACTAAGACAAGATCAATGATTTTGTTAATATTCGGAAGCACGTAGCCAGTGTAATTGTATCAGAATATGATGTGCCAGTCTAATAGAATATCTTCTCTTTGGTAACACTGTTAATGTGTGTTGCTCAATTATCTGTTTCTGCTTAGTTGTCTCAAGTGACAGGAAGAAGGTCACTGGACATGGACCAGATGGTAACCCTGTATCAACCATTGGTACAGTCCGGTTGTGACATTTCTGTTTCCTTCTACAAGATCACTTCTGTATTTTAGGCATGTCCTTAAGTTTAGAGCTTCTTAGCACTCTCTTCTTTAGTTTCATTTTCTCCTCTTAGAGTTTTTTAGACTTCTTCATCGTATTTCCTGTGTCTCTGGCTGGTCTTACCTTTGTTCCAGCCCGTTGTTTCCTGTGTGAGGCACGGCCATATCTCCTGCCATCTCAACGATCAGAGCATCTCCCAGCACCCCACACCCTTGAGAGCACTGTGGGGCTGCCTCACACACTCACCTCTCCGCTTTTTAGAGATTTTACTATTTTGGCCATCTTGAGATTGTTCTTTCTTTCAAACTCATGTGTCAATACACAGGAAAGAAATTATTTCTAAGGCTTGGTAGCAGTAAGAATATTATAATAGTACAGTTTTGAAGTAGCTATAACCTCTAAGGAGAAATATTTCATTTAAAAATACCTGAAAGAGACTTAAAAAATAGCAATCATAGATTCATTAGAATGCCAACATACATACATACATTTATAAATTAAGAGTACCAAGGATAAATAGAAATTATTAAAAGCAAATATTGGTGAATCATGCAAACAATGGACCAGAAAAAATTGGACGTATGCCAAAAGAGAAGGAAAAGTCACCACCTACAGAAGAATAACTATATAGGCATGTGATTTATCATTAGCAATAACAAAGGCCAGAAGAAGGTGTCTTCTGGGTAATGAAAAAATATAGAATGTTATACCTAGATAAATAAATTTTAAGAATGAAAGCAAAGTGGTGATATCACTTGTAGACTCAGCTTAAGAAATACTAAGGATACTCTAGGAAAGAGAATTAAATTGAGACAGATTTAGTGAGATGAACTTTAGAAGGAGCATTAACTAAGATGGGAAATGCTAGTAAATTTAATGTATGCTGTTGGACCCTCAGTAAAAACTAATTTTCCAGGACCTCATGATTACACCTGGAAAGCAGAGAGAAGGCTACGAAAATGGCTCGGTAGGTGAAGTGTTTGCTGGGTAAGCATGAGAGCCCAAGCTGAGATGCCTACTATTCACTTCAAAACTCAGATGAGGCAGTGCACACCTATAATCCCAGCACTGGGGAGGCAGAGACAGGCGGATCTCTGCAGCTTGCTGGCCACCCAACCTAAGCAAACTGGCAAGCTCTGAATTCAGTAAGAGACAACTTTGTCACAAAAAATTAGGTAAAGAGTGATTGAAAAAGACATCTGACTTTGATTTCTGGTCTACACCACCCCCCCCCCACACACACACACGCTAAATAAAAATGAAATAAATAACTATTAAGCTGGAGAACAAAGGCACAGCATCATCCTATTTTGCCACACAGCTGCCGGTATTGAAACAGCTTGTACTGGGGCAGGTGGTCTTCTGACTCACTGCAACCTGCATCCCAGACTGTATCAGTACATCAGGTCAATATTAAAATAGCACTGGAGCCGGGCGTTGGTGGCGCACGCCTTTAATCCCAGCACTCGGGAGGCAGAGGCAGGCGGATCTCTGTGAGTTCGAGGCCAGCCTGGGCTACCAAGTGAGCTCCAGGAAAGGCGCAAAGCTACACAGAGAAACCCTGTCTCGAAAAACCAAAAAAAAAAAAAAATAGCACTGGAAAGAGTAAGGAACGCTCCCACTGGCTTATTGGGAAGCTCTTCCTGGCCTTCCATGCTGGAGCAGGGCAGTTTTCTTCTGAGGCTTCTGAGTCCCACATTCCTCTTCTCCAACCCCAAGTGCTCCTGTCCCCCACCTCCCTGTTTGCCTCTTGGCTCTACAGTCTCTATCTCTGCAAAGCCTAGCATCTTCTTTTATAAAGTGCACAGACACATGCCCACAGCTGAAAAAGGTCTTCTTCAAAAATAATTAGAGTTATCCATACGAATAGCTGAGCTTTTCCTTCACAAAACTCTGTTTCTTCGCCCTGTGTGCTGAGAAGCACAAGAAGCAGGAACATCCTAGGAAGGAAAGATGTACTTCTTGCTCAAGAGTCTAAATTCCATTTTCCATTACAAAGAACCAGAGATCCTTGAAGAAGAAGAAGAAAAAAAAATCTTATTTTATTGAAAAGGAAATATGCAAAATGAGCTTCACATATCAAATGCAAGCCAGAAACCAAGGAAGTTATTTTAAAAACCCTCACCATTGTAAGCCAGGTTAACCTGAGCAAAGGAGAAAAAAAAAACCCATTGAAGTAAAACTATTTTAACATCTCTGTGTTCATAGTAATATTTTTTTAAGTCTATGATACTGCGCTGAGTACAATTCACTTGGTAGGGTGCTTACCTAACTTAAGCAAACCCTGAGTTTTATCTCCGGAGATGCATGAACTTGGCATGGAAGCACCACATGCCTGTAACCGCAGTATTCAAGAAATGGAGGAAGAAGAATCCAAGGGTTAAAGTCATCTTTAGCTACATAAAACATTGAGATCCAGCTTCAAAAATAAGTAAAAACAAACAAATAAAGTAACTAATGACAAAAAATACACAACACTACCCCACTCTATGATATTGTCATGATATTAAAATATTAAGTCTCAGTCTGTATAGTGCCTGTTTTGCTGGCATGAAAACCTGAGTTAGGCCTTCCGAACACACACACAATTTGCTGCTGCAGTTATTTCCACCTGCAGTCCCAGTGCCATAGGTTGAAGTGGGGACAAGTGGGTCTTTGGGGCTGATGGCAAGCCAGCATAGCCTAACCAGCAAGCCTTAGGTCACTGAGACCGTGTGTCTGAGGAACACAACATAAGACTGACCTTTTGACCTCCACACACATACATGCACACCAGTCCACAAATAAGCAGGAATATGCCTACACACAAAAATAAATTAGTGAAAATAAAAGTTTTAAAATACACTGGTCACAGTGATAGATGACTCACTTCTTATGAAAGCTGATAAAGAAAATCAAAGATTTGCCTCGCCACACAAACTGTGTTACAAATAACTTGTGAGAGAATGTTCTTTAAAATTCACAAAAAGTTAGGACTTAGGGGCATAAAATAAATAATGAGTTCAGACAACAGTTGTCAGAAAGATTAAAACCACTAGGAGAAATGTTGATTGGTAATTTGATGCTGAATGGATGAGTTGGAATACACTGAACCCACTAATTCACCCTGGCGTCCCTGCAAAGGCGACAGCACCAGACCTTATGTGCTATTCTTTTTTATTTTATTTATTTTTTATTTAAAATGTTCTTCACTTTCATACCAACCACTGTTCCCCCTCCCTCCCCTTCTCCCATCCCCCCTTCTCCCGTCCCACCCTCATCCACTTTTCATGGGGGTAAGGCCTCCCTTGGGTATTCAACATAGGCTGGCATACCAAGTTGGGGCAGGACTACCCCCCCTCTGTCGTCACCCCCTCTCCCCCAACCCCTAACCCCCTTCCCGTCCAGCACGCACGTTCATCAAGGCTGAATAAGACATCCCACTCTAGGGAATGGGCTCTAAAAACCCAGTCCATGCACCTGGGCTAACTCCTGGTCTCATTGCCAGGGGACCCACAAACAGATCAAGCCACACACTGTCATTCACATTCAGAGGGCCTAGTGCAGTCCCATACAGGCTCCTCAGCTGTCAGTCCAGAGTTCCGTGAGCTCCCATTAGCTTGGGTCAGTTGTCTCTGCAGTTTTTCCCATCATGATCTTGACCCCCCTGTCTCCTATAGTCCCTCCTTCCTCTCTTCAACTCAACTCCAGGAGCTCAGCCAATGCTTGGCTATGGGTCTCTGCATCTGCTTCCTACTGGATGTAGGTTCCATGATGACAATTAGGGTAGTCACCAATCTGAGTACAGAGAAAGGCTAGTTCAAGCACCCTCTCCACCATTGCTAGGAGTCTTATGGGTTCTTTGTGGGTTCATGGGGATTTCCCTAGCACCAGATTTCTCCCTAACTACATAATGGCTCACTCTGTCAAGATATTTGTTTCATTGCTCTCCCTCTCTGTCCCTCCCTCAACTTGGCCATCTCAACCCTCCTGTTCCCACCCCCCCCCAATTCCTTCCTCTCTACTCTCCATTCCCAGTTTACCCAGGAGATTTTAACCCTTTCTCCTTTCTGGGGCATGTGTCTCTTAGGGTCCTCCTCTTTACCTAGCTGCTCCGGGGTTGTGGATTGTAGCCTGTTTATCCTTTGCATTATGTGTTATTCTTTAAGACAGTTGGAAAGAGTCACCATGCCCCAGAGTCTCTTACCTAAACAAGCATAAGTATGGCTAGAATCAGTCTCTAGATGTCATTGCCAACTTAACAAGAAATATAGAGGAAAGGTGAAGGATCCAAATTTGCATATTAGAAAAAAACACTGACCAGAATCCAGAAGTCTTTCCACATGAGGAGAAAATAGTGGTCTCTAGAATAAACCAGAGAAATGCAAGGAAGGTTGGGGGAGATAAAAATGGAAGATCAAAGGCAGCCAAATGCAAGAGGTGGGTCCCACGTGGTTATTAATTTAATTAAGACTAAAAGCTTGCATTTCAGGCAGCTCACCTTCCTACCTGTGAGCACATCTACATGTACACAAATTAGGATATTAAAAAATAACAGAACACTTTTAAAACTCCATTCTCTTAGATTTTGATCATTTGTGGTCATTCAACATCTTTGAATATAGTTCATATATTTTATTAAGTTCTTATACGTATAGTCTCTCTTTTTCAAAGTTCAAGTGAAAAATTATATCTCTAGATACCCAAATACTGAAAATTCCAGCTATGAGGCTTACATATGTCTTCCATTTGGAAATAAGAAATAGCAAGAAATCACCACTGGAGAAGGGCATTCAGGACCATATAACAGAGGAGATAAAACATTAGTGGTTATGGGACTTCTGGAATCAAATCTTGAGAGCTCATTGTTGATTTGAAATTGGCTTGGTTTTACTTTGAAGGAGCACCTTCAGAGTCTAGCTTTCTGCAACTTCTGGAACCTTTTCTCCTTGATAGGGCTAAGGTAACCATACTTTTTACAGCCAAGACCTCTATGTCAGCCATGCTGTTTCCCTGGACCCATTGGTAAAGTACCCCATCTTTCTGCACAATGGCATCCTTTTAACAAAAGAAAGAAAGGTAATATTTAATGGTGAATTAAGTTCTCATAGGACTCTCTTAGACTTAGGCGAATATCTCAGATCTAGTTCCCCAACTCATGCAGGCTCACTTCTCAGTCCCCTGTCACAAAAATGAACATTGAATTCCCTATCCTTTCTTCTATTCTGGGGCTTATATGGGACTTGACCTTCTACAGTAGTAGTCAGCTAATTATACTTGGTTGCTTATTTTCATAGAAATCTATTGCAAAACAGCATGGCCATTCATTTATGTGTTGTCTGTCATCACACTGGGTCTATAACTACAGAGCTGAGTAGTTACAGGATGAATACTATGATCCCCAAAGCCTAAAATACTGCGTACCTCTTTACATAAAACGTTTGCCAGTTCTTGCTCCACAGGTTTAGAACAGTATTTCTGGACATTAGTGATATTGCTGCTCATTTAAGTTGAAGAAACAAGCAGAAACAGATCATGGGGAACGAGGAGGAGGGGGAGAAGTAGCAGTAGGTATTGTTTGGGAAGGCTGTGGAAGCATGGAGGGAGCCTCACTGAAGGAAGTGAGTCACTGGGGTCAGGCCTTGAGGCTCTATAGAATGGACTTAATTCTTATCCACCTTCTACTTCCTGATTGTCCATGCAACGTGACCAGCTGCACCATGTTCCCGTTGCCAGACTTCTTCTGCCATTATAGACTATCTCTTATCCAACTAGAAACCCAAATAAGCCTTCGCTCCCTTAAGTTGCTTCTTGCTAGGGATATTGTCACAGCAGCAAGGATTGTAGGTGAGAAAAAAACAGCTCCCTAGGACAGTCATGAGTTTTATCTTAGTCATTGTTCAGGCTTGTCCCCTTGCCCATATCTTGAGGTCATTTCTTTGGTACACACACGGTCTTCGGTGTGCGTTGAGAGCTGTCTTGTCTTATGTCTTGCTCTATACATTCAAAGGCCTTGAAGAAGAATGTCCTCGTTACCTTCATTCAAATGTCCCGTAGCTCCCAGGAAACAAGCATTCTCTTTGATTCCCACCACCACTCTTCCTGTTACTCCTAACCCCTTCTCTCAAGGACCTTCACATGGAAGTTGTGTGTCTGGGTACCAGACTTGACTTCTTCTGGTACCAATAAGCCTATTTCTTCTTCCCAGTACCTAGATGATCCAAATCGCCCCAGACACGTTGCACAATTTCACGAAGTGACCTTAGAGAAAGCTGGCTCTTCTCAGTCCAATGGGTGCAGCATGGGGAATAAAGCCCTAGGAGGAAATGTCATTCTTTGTAATTACCCAGTTACACTGGAGGTTAAGTGAACAGGCAATAAGACCACAATGAGTGAGAAAGATTGAGCCAGACATAGGAGGGGAAATGAGAATCGTATGTATTACAGAGGACAAGAAGTCACCAAAGTGCCACCCATAGAAGTCATAAACAGGTTTGTTGATGTTTTCCCATAGGCTCAGAATATTTGTTTGTATTTTAGCAAATACTGAGTAAGAAAACAGGTATAAGAATCTCTGAAACAAGTAATTACCCATAGCCTCTAACTTTCATTTTCCTTTGAAGTCTGATCTTTAACTGGTATCTTTCCTCACATTATTAATGGCAGCCTTGCAGACTGCCATTAATACACTGTCATCCAAGGTGGCCACCAGTCTGTAGCTTGCTTTACAGATAGAAGCCTGAATCAAGTCTACTATGTGCAAGCTGCCCACCATTGCCTTCCTCTCTTCTGTTCTGGAGTCACCCATTACCAGCTTGTATGATAGTTGTACTTCTCACAAGACCGGCATCACTACAGAACTCCTGAGCTTGTGTTCAGACACAGGCTTCCCAGACCAGTCAGGGAGCTGCAGTGGATGGATTATGGCAGTGTTAGCACAGATCTATGGAAAGGCATGACTTATTTTAAGTTCATGTGCTATGCAAATTGGGGGTTAAAAGTACTGGTATTGATCTAGAGGACCAGTGAAGGCTACAAGGAGGCAAACTGTATGTGCATGTGTGTACATGCCTGTGAACACTTGTTCTCTATTGTTTGTAAAGTTCCTCAGTGCTCACTTCAAAGCAGTTAGTGTTTAAGAGAGTCAAAATGGTGTCAAGGTTAAGTCAGGGAAATGAGAACACTGGCCCTAACGGTTAGATTGCTTGACGGAAAGTTAATTCTGTGACATAGCTTTCAGACATCTTTAGACTATGCATGGCATTTATCTTTGACCTTTTCTATTTCCCCTGATGCTATATACTCAGTCCTTATGCATCCCATCTAATCTTCCCAACTTTTATCTCTTATGCCAGCCCATACAATAAAAAGCAAAGACCTCACTCTGCTCATTGTGAGGAAACTGTCCATATGCTAATTAGCTGCACCCACCTCCACGTTTCCTTTGATTCATTCTCCCTCCTGTGTATAAAAGATGTTTTGTATTTTCAACTCAGCATTCTGGAATTGTTTGTACTCAGTTTCACCTGAGCACCAAGTAGACCCTTGGGAGAGCAGAGGAAATATAAATTGAGAAAGACGTTGGGTTTGGTTGTTTAAAGACTGAATGGATGATGTCATTACTCCAGTTTCCAGCCCACTGGAACGAGTACTCCTGGGTCACTTTGGGTTCTGGGGCACCTGCTGGGCTCCACACTCCACCCTTTCAGCTGCCGAATTCGTTTTAACTCCTGAGACAGTCTTTCCTCAACTAAGAGAGATTCTTGGGTAGTGAACCTTTTTTAATTGTGTGGCATGCAGCACTGTCTGTATTTATTTACCAGCTAACTACTAATTGATCAGTAGAAGTCAAAGGAAAAGTTCTCTGCTCCCAAAGGACGAAACTTTCTTTTTACCCATCAATCTTCATCCACTCTACTGTAATTATGGATTATTTACACAAATCTCCTTTCCCTGGCAGCTCACAGCAAAGGAGGTGTCTGCAGCTAACAGATGAGATAGCACGCAAAGTGATCTGTCATTATGAAGGTCGTTAGTACATAAGTACTTCAACCTGTCCTTTCTACAGTAGCCATCTTTGCTCTACTGCCGGGTCATGGGAGCCTTGGGGATTAGGGATTTGTTAGGAAAAGGAAAAAATAGTCTGCTTACATTTTGCAACCACACACAGACAGACACACAGACACACAGACACACAGACACACAGACACACACACACACACACACACACACACACACACTCCAAAGCCCAAAGGGACAAACGATAATGAGAAAACTAAATCAAAAAGGTCAAATGATGTTTGGCTAAGACAGAAAAAAAAATAGCAAGGGGAATCCTGCTTACTATAAGGAATTGCAGCTATACACAAAGTTAAAGTATATACCTACATTGCTATCTTACCAACACAGCTTCATTTCTTGCTATGAGCATTCCCTGTCAGTCAGTGTTAATGAGAAGATACGAACAGCAGCCCTTTGGCTCACCCACTGTCTAAGCAGGGAGAGCCCCTGCAGGAATGTTCTTTCCTCCAATTTACTGTTTAAAAAAAAAAAAATTGTGGCGTGCTGCCCTCTACTGGCTGTCACTTCACAGATTCAGGGTGGCCAGCTTGGAGCCGTTGTCCCACCCTGGACAGTGACATCATGGATTGTGAAATGTGGAAGTCTCTAAACTAACCTTCACATCATCTTCTCAAAAGAATCAGCATCAGTTAAGCAGCACTGAACTTAGACTTTTCTACCTTGGTATTTGATTGGAGAAATTGTGAAGTTCTCAGGAGCCAATATCCTGTGGTCTTTCACTGAGGGATGATGGAGCAGGAGGGCAAGTGCTTTAGATTGTAAGAGAATGTATTCTCCTTGAGAAGAGAGACATGTTGGGGACAGAAGTGAGACCCAGAGTATGCAGCAGTGTCCTCTGAGGGCAATGATGGTGCACGCGCGCGAGCGTGTGTGTGTGTGTGTGTGTGTGTGTGTGTGTGTGTGTGTGTGTGTGTGTGTAATCCCATTTCTCTCTTAAAACTCATTAACCTGAATACCTACTTAATCTGGTTTGATGGTTCCCCCACGCCAGATTACTTATGTCCATTTAAACAGTAAATGTCATTGTGTCAAAAGTTAAAACCAAATCTTAATCCAAGATCAGCAGTTTGAGCTTCCAGCTTTCTCACTCTCGGGGCTAACTCTTAGTTGACTCCAAAGAGTGAAGGAAAAAAAGAGAAGGCATTACGGCTTGGATGAGTCTGGCACACTTCAGCACTGGGACCTGACCTTCGGTTAGCCTCCAAGTCTGACAAAGAGAAGCAGCAGCTTAGGACTGCAGAAGAGGGGGACTCAGAAGGCTCCACCCAGGCTGCAGAAGACCGGCATCTAAACTAGCTGATCAGGTCCCTTACATATTAATAACACTGTTTGAAGTTGCATGTGGCTCTACCAGCCACGCCTCAGTTAGAGCTGCTTCTATAGCCCAGCTGCTAGTCGCTGTCTCTGGGATCCATTTATAAATAATTGAAGTGTTTAGTGTGAAATTACCACCATGTGCATGAAAGAGATCATTGTGTGAGTGCCCATCAGATGGGGAATCCCAAATTACTGTTAGAAGGAGAAGATGAAGCAGGCCATTTGCCAGGATGCCTGTGCCTCTGAGTGTGTTTCTGTGTATGTGTATCTGTCCCTGTATGTGTGTATATCTGTGTGTATCTTTGGGTATCTGCATATGTGTGCATGTGTCTTTGTGTGAATGTATCTTTGTGTGTCTGTATGTGTTCCTATACATATCTGTGTATCTGTGTGTGTGTATGTATCTGTATGTCTACGCAAGTGTGTTTGTATGTACGTCTGTGATTGTGTGTATATCTTGTGCATTTACATATTTGTGTATGTGTCTCTTTCTGCATATTTGTGTACATGTCTGTGTATGTACATTTGTGTGTGTACATGTATGTCTGTGTACACATGTGTCATTTAGCATATGCCTGATCACATGCACAGGATGCCTCCACTGCTCCCTTATCTTCTCCCTGTGAGCAGTCTGTGTCCAAGCTCCGGCTTTAACCTGAAGCTCTCTCAACTATTCTGGAAAAACTGGTAGAATAAAATAATAAAGAAAATTGAGAAAAGGAAAAGCAAAATATCAGAGAGAGATACCATTGCCACCACATCAAAGAATTATGCTATAAACAATTAAAAAAAACAGACACACACATAGAAAGAGTTCTCAGAACATTACTCTGAGAGATACAAAGAATTCGAACTGCATTAGATAGCAAAAGAGTGGAAACAGTTTTACAACAGCATCATTTCAGAAATAATGATTTCTGGGCATTGAGAAAGAATACACATGAAAACTTCTTCCTCTTACATTGCACAGTCATTTCTTATTTTAATAATCTTATTCTAGGATGTATAGGCCAGTCTGTGTGCTCAGCTTGTTTGATGTACTGATCAAGTCAGTTTTCAGTGTACAAATTGGTAAATATTTCCATTTTTATCTCTTAAAAACAGGTCGCTGTAATTATGAAGGGAAATTCAAGTCTGAATTTTTAAGCAAATAGCTCCTTAAAAACATTTTTAAAAGATGCTGATGGAACTAATTGGGAAAGGCAAGAGATTTTTATTTTACAAAAATAAGCTTTGTATTTTAGTGTTTCTAAACTTTGCTGGTTTAACTCATTCTTCAAAGTAAGAAAAGATTGCTTCAAAATCACATATTTTAACTAGCATTATATGTTGCATCTTTTTTTTGTATAAAGGATTCTATCAGACCCCATGAGGGGCTCAGACATCTATAAAGCAGGGCCTCCCCTGGAAGAACATATAGCAGAGAGCATTGTTCCTGTGAAACAAACCCATGTTCCTACATGGATTTTTGGATCATGTCTAATACCAAATTTCTGCACAGCTCTCCCCAACAAAGTCTTCTCAATTCCTGTTGAATCAGACGCATGGGAAATGCAATGGGTATGTTCTGCATGAAACATTGTCATAAGAAGACAGATGCCACTGGTGCCAAAGGCTGGGCCTACAACTCCAGTGACTTTGCACCAAGATTGTATTTGATCAACTCTGAAAAGTCATCTACAGTTTTTCAGCATAGTGAGAAATCCTGAGAAGGAGATAGAGTTCAATTGTTCTCTTTAACCTCCTGAGCCCTAGCTGTCAAAGGAGAAGCTTCTAACTGCACTGGGACGCAAGATAAGGGAAAATGAGAAGAAAAGCCAGGCATATTTCTGGCATATTCAAAAGTTTTATTACCTGAAACTACTGAAATAGATCGGTGTTGAGACAGGTGCTGTAACTGAAGCAAATATCCATCATCAGCTCATGCCTGGATCTCAGCTGTCCATGATAGTGACCTAAGTTTTAATGCTGCCAAGTTGACTATCTGCATGCTGCATTTCCAGGTCTCTTCATGTCCCTGTGTCCCATGGACAACCGTGGGCATGACACATATGTTCTCCTTTTCTTCAAATTCAGCTTCCCTTGGGAACATAAGATGCATTTTTGATGACATAGTGTGGGAGGTGGGGGAGTTGTATCCTCATAGGCAGCTGTTCTGTACTTGGATAAATGTTACATATGTCAATGGTATTGGCAGGAAAGAAACAAGGAGGGCTGGAAAACATTGGTCCAAGAAGGCAGAATAAAATAGAAAGTGCTTCTCAATCATTGCTTTATTTATTTCCTCTACTGACCTTTCAGCATCCCACTGAAATCTTGTGAATGTTTTCTATCTTTTGTCTCATTTAGTGGTCCCTTGTTCTTTGAACCTTGTTCTAAGATTGTGTGTTGCTTTCACATCGACATCTGTAGATGCTCTAGGGGTCATGACCTGTGATAGTAAGATGGTTTTAACAGAATTACTGCCAGATAAGTAGACAGACCCATGTGAGTTAGTGCACATAAGCCAGCTACCTCCTGTCAATATACTCCTTCCTTCTCCTGTCTGCTGACTCAAATTATGGCCACTCTAAGAACATGGAACTGGATTTGAGAATATAGATCTTGGAAAGATCCAATATTGTCTCTGCTTTTGTATCTTTGTGGGTCAGATAGGGAAATGCCACATACACATAGAGGTTTGAAGATGATTAGAAAGAAAATATTACCTTGTTGATTTAATCAGTCTGTCGGTTATCATATAAAGGATGATCATTCTGCTCTTTGGTCAACATGAATTAACAATCAAAATGTCATTGGATCATTCTCAAGAAGTGATATGATTTGAATCTCAAATGTTGCCTGAAAAACTAATTGAATCCTCAATCCTCAATATAACAGTGTCTAGAAGTAAGGTCTTTCTGGCATGATTGAACTATGAGAGATATAACTTCATAGATATATTGACCCAGTGATACATACAGAGCTTAGTAAGTTATTGAGAGGTAGAAGAAACTTAAGGTGGGGTCTGGTTGGAACATGTCACTGAGGGCATCTCTTGAATGGTATAGTTTACCTTTGGGCCTTTTTTTCTGTAGCACTATTTGTTTCTTGGGTATCATCAGTCTAGCTGTTTCCCCCTACTGTATGTTCCTACCATGATGTACTGCTGCAGCTCAGACTCTGAAACAGACAGGTAAGCAAACATGGATTGAGTCCTTTGAAATAAGCCAAAGTTAATTCTTCTTTCTAGTAACTTGATTTACTCGGGTGCTTTGTCACAGTAACAGAAAGCTGTCTGAAACATGTAGTGCCTGCAACTCTCCAGGTCATTTTCCAAGCATCAACAGTTTAAATGAAGCACTTGGGTCCCTTAGGGAACACCAGCAAAGCAGCTTGGGATGGAG
>CABHPR010140362.1:11293-75404 GCA_902168415.1 Peromyscus melanophrys | reverse complement strand
ACACACACACACACACACACACACACACACACACACACACACACACACACACACTTTTCCTTCATTAGAGAATGCTGCTTCAACTGTCATTTATTCTTTTGTCTATTACTTTACTTGCCTTTAAAGCCAAATTTCTGTGACCCAAATTCTGTGCCAGTCACAAATTTTATTCTCCTTCTAGTAAGTACACTACCATGATGGGTTATTAGCAGCAGACATCCATTACACTAAAAGTAACTCTTGATGTCAACCTGGAAAAATAGTTTTATGGGCTGATATATACCATCAGCAAGAGCTTTTTTGTAGAACCTATTTATCTTCTGCAGCCAGTTTTCTTCAGTTCATTATTAGAAATAGCATATATATATAGGAAAACATCTAAAGTTAATGTTTATTGGCCAGAATGAATTTCCTGATGAGATGTAATGGCCATGAATTTGGTATAGCTTTATATTTTATTCTGTTTTGTACAGTGCCCGTCTGAAATAACTAGGTATTATTTTGTCTCATTTATTTTTAAATAAGAAAGCAAAACACTGGTGAGAAACTGGAAATGAATTCCACAGAGTTACCTTTTATGATGCAGTTATTAACCATTATTTTCACAAGTAGAAAATAGATAACTTGCTTGATAGTGCTTAATATTTATCAATGACCCAATAAACTTAAAAATCTTCTGTTTTGTGACATATTTACAAAATTCAAGCAATTCAACTTAATTTGTGCATCACCATGGTATATAAAAGTTTAGGTTAAAGTGTCTTGTGTGTCCACTTATTTTCAGTATCCTAGTTACATAAAAATGCATTTCTCAAATGCAATATCCCACATATAAATATGTAACTAGAGGCATGGATTTATCCCTACAATAATCTTTCTAGCATTTAAAGGTCGACTCTCTGGTATGTGGTTACAACTTCTACACTAATTCTATGTATATTCTCTTGATAGTTTAAACATACTTTCTTTATATTTGAATATAATATTGCTTTTCGGGTGCATATTTGACACAGAAAGAATATTTACTGTTCTCATTCAATATTCTAAACTGAGAGAATGTAGAAATATTGACCAAACATATTTGTGTGAATTTCTGAGAAAATGTCAACTTTCCTCATTGGGGGAAAAAATAAAGAGACATTGAGCATGGGGATATTTTAAAAACTGTGTAGCATCATGTTTTCTTGTGATCTCAAGGAAGACCTCCAACTAATTTAGAGCTTTCTTTTAAAATCATCTCTCTTTTTTGCTGAGAAAATGGAAATCTATGAAATAAATGATATTATTTGCAGACAGGGTTAAATTATAGATTATCTTGAAGGAAGCAATGTGATGATGACTTGCATTAGTGTAACACTAATCTTAAAAGGTCTTATTAACAAAAAGAGCCAGATATTGAGGTGAAAGCTGAAAGATCAGAGAAGCAGAACAAGCCACAGCCAACCTCATCTTACCAACTCCTCAGCCGATCCTGTTTCCACAAATCCTCAGACTGAAAGCCTCTGAGTCCTCACCCAAATGGATCTCAGTTGAACTGCTGCTTAGTTCCTGTCTCCTCATGCCTTATATACCGTCCTCCATCCAGCCATGTTACTTCATGGGATTAAAGGTGTGTGTGCTTTCCAAGTAAAAGCATGAGATCTCAAGTGCTGGGGTTAAAGGCATGTACCACCACTGCCTAACTGTGACCAGTGTGGCCTTGAACTCACAGAAATCCAGATGGATCTCTGCCTCCCAAGTGATAAGATTAAGGGTATGCGCCACCACTTGTATGGCCTTTATGTCTAATCTAGTAGCTGGCTCTGTCCTCTGACCCTCAGATAAGTTTTATTGGGATGCACAATATATCACCATATCTTAGTTAGGTTTTTTTATTGCTGCAAAGAGACGCCATGACAACAGCAACTCTTATAAAGGAAAAAATTTAGTTGGGGTGGCTCGCTTACAGTTTCATAGATTTAGTCCATTATCACCATGGTAGAATATGGTGACATGCAGGCAGACATGGTGCTGGAGAACAAGCTGAGAATTCCACCTCTTGATTGAAAGCAGCAGGAAGTGACCTGAAACACTGGGTGAGGCATGAGCTTATAGGAGACCTTAAAGCCTGCCTTCACAGTGGCACACTTCCTCTATCAAGGCCACACCTATTCCAGCAAAGACACATCTCCCAATAGTGCCAATCCCTATGAGGTTATGGGGGCCAATTGTAATTTGAACCACCATAAAAACTCACCAAAAATTACACTGCCTTCCCTAAACAAGTTTACATATATGCCAAGGAAAACATCCGGTATAAAGTGACATCTTTATTGAATGTTACCATTTTTCATACAATAGGCAATTTACTTTCTTGTGCTTCCAATGAAAAAAAATTCTGAAGCTTTCTGAAGTTGCATTCAAGAAAAAATCAAAAAAATCAGTTCAATTCAGGCAGTGGAAAAAAAAAAAACAACCTAGTGCAATACAGAGTGAAACTGTGGTTGGAATGTTAAAAAATAAATAAAAGGGCATTTTTAAATTGCAACAAAACAATAAATAAATTAAAAAAAATGTAGTGTAATCATTTAGACTCAGAACACCTAACTGTATTTTAAGTTTTGATGTTGGCTCAGGACATATGGTCCAAACCAAAGACAATCTTAGCAGCTAACTATCCAGCGAACCTGGCATCAGAAACAGATGGGAAACAAGTACTTGTTGCAGTCTGGAGAAACTAATGGAAACGAGTGTTTGTTTACAAACATAGCTAACAATGCAGGGATACTTGAGAGAGCATGGGTTTGGCATTAGACTGCCACAATGAGGTGAATGACACACAAGAGTAAGTAAAATATCTGTCAAGAGGAAGTCAGTAAAATAGTTCCTTCCCTCCCCTTTTCAGTACGTCAACACTGGATCTTTACTCCACAGCTGCTGTGGTATACCAAAGATGGTGCAGCATCTCATCTAAAGACATGCTTACATTTATTAAAAAACACTTTATTCTTAAAGCATTCTG
Source organism: Peromyscus melanophrys (assembly GCA_902168415.1). Lineage (NCBI taxonomy): Eukaryota > Metazoa > Chordata > Mammalia > Rodentia > Cricetidae > Peromyscus > Peromyscus melanophrys. The sequence goes on along the minus strand of CABHPR010140362.1, from coordinate 72,403 downwards.
ATCATAATCTGAACCTTCAGGATGTTGTGGTCATTTTTTGCTTTTGAAGAATCGGGTCTCTTTTGATGAAGGGGATGGATTGATCATGGCAGTTGCAGAAAGAGAGAGTGTGTATGACAATTAAAAAAATTCAGCAGTGAAGGTTAATGTAATTCAACCCTTCACCATGGACTTCTCTGCACTATGTGTACTGTTTTTGAAAACACAGTTTTCACAGCAGAATTTCTTTCAAAACTAGATCTAAACCTGACAAACTTCATCCTTACTTATCAAATACATTCAAGTAATCTTTCTAAATGTTTTCCCATTCTTTAAGCAGTGTTCACAGCATCTTTACCAGAACTAGCTTCTATCCCAATCAACTACTCTGTTTCTCCATCAATTGCAACTCAATATCAGATATATTTGATCTTGAAACTGAAGCAATCAGGTCACATGTTCTGAGTCCTCTTTTGAAATTATTTCTACTATTATTAATTCCCTGATATCTGTACATGTTCTTCAGCTGAATTAGTTCACTTCTATTTTATATTACATTATCTGCAGTGTATCTCAAGTGTGTGTGTGTGTGTGTGTGTGTGTATGTGTGTGTGTGTGTATGTGTGTGTGTATGTGTGTATGTGTGTGTGTATGTGTATGTGTGTGTATGTATGTGTGCATGTGTGTGTGTGTGTGTGTGTGTGTGTGTGTGTGTGGTTTTTGTGCGTATCAGAACATTCTTGCCATGGTACATGTGTAGAGGTCAGAGAACAACTTGCAGTTGTTTCTGTTCATCAAATGGTTACCAGAAATTGAACTGAGATATTCAAAGTTGGCCATGGCAAGTGTCCTAACTGGCTAAACAATTTAGTCTGTACCAAATCTTGTACTTCTCAATCATTAATAAAGATCTGCACTAACTCTTCCAGAGTCCTCTTACTGCTGAAGGTGCCCATTGTCTCATGGAGTGATGAAGGCTCCTAACAACATTCAGAATGATAAATATTTTACAGAATGTTTCTATTGTGTTGAGAACCACCAATGTCTAGGGAATTTATAACCTTATAAAACATATTTTCTAAATAATAAGAGTTGAAAGTGAACATTACTCCTCCATATATGTGTTGAATATAGACACTGTAAAATTTCATGCATCTGTATCATCCATGTTGTGACAGCAGGAACTATGTATATGAGCAATAATCTTTGGAAGGCATTTTTTTGTTGTTCAGCAATATGTCTCAATTGTGGGTATAGATAATCATACCATAAACAGACTTTTAATCACCCAAGACTTGATCTGTGTGGCATTCATTTAACACAGTTAAAGAAATTTAGTGTAAATCTTAATGAGTTCAAGATTTTATGTATCAATTGAAAAAGTAAGTTATTAGTGTGTACTCATAATGTGTGTGCATATGTGTGTGTGTGTGTGTGTGTGTGGTGTATATGTACACACAAATATGCATGTGAGTTAGTCAGAGGTCATCTTTTTGGAATCATTTCTCTCCTCCCACCTTTATGTGGGCTCTGGGAATCATATTCAGGTCACCAGGTTTGCAAGACAAGCACCTTTATCTGCTGAGCCATCTTGCTGGCTTTGGGCCCAAGATTTTTAAAATGCTTTATAAACATTGCTTCCACTTAAATTTGGCAGCTACATCAGCAACAGACAAAAGTCACTCTGCCCTGTAGGGTTTTGAAGTCAGCTACTGCTTTGAATGTTTTCAGTGACATCCTTGTGCGATATCTGTTTGTTTCATGTATATTGAAATTTATTATCTGCTTAATTACTTTCATCAGTTACAGTATCTAGATATTCTGCATAAGCTGACAACCAAGACTTGATGCTATATCTTGAACTTTTGTGCTATGGAGAAATAATTTTCATTTAAACTCATTAAAGCACTTGCTGTCTGCTTTTGGTGCTGCATCTATAACCTCTTTGACCCAAGAGACTTCATGGAATTAAAGAGAGTTACACCAATGGACCAGAGTAGTTATGTGATGACAGCATGGCAGCTTCACCCAACAAGACCACTAAGGCTTCCTCCATTTTATTTAAATTGTTTTGCTTCCTTATCATTTGAATGTTGACTGAAGTTTGTCTTTACATGTACAACATAACCGTTTCATACAAAAGGCAATTTGAGCTGCCCCAGACCTTCATGTCTTTGTTACCACACATAGTCAATTGCAGCTGCTGTATTAACAAGACATACATCCATTACTCTCCTTCACTTGAGCACTTAAAAAACATAATGTGGTATTAATTATAGATTTTAACTTTGTGCCACAGTGACAAGGAAGGCACAGAGACAGGAAAAAGAGAGAATAGACAGATTTTGATGCAATCAGAACACACATAATAGATTTTATTCATCATAGGAAGCAGTCATGGTATATTGTGGCCTAAAATAATTGTGACGGTAGTAGCAAATAGCATTTATTATAAATATTGTAAAATATGATAACAAAATTAAAAAAACTGTAAAATTCATAAAATTTGACACAGATATTCAAATTTAATGTATACAGTTGGGGAAATGATGCCTTAAAGACTTTAAATACATACCTTCAATTTGAGAAAAAGACAATTATTAAAAACGCAATAAAACAAGATGCAACAAAATAAAGCATGTCTATAATCTAACACAGTTTTACCAATTGCTGAATGTGTGGTAGTATAACTGACTAATTCCCAGTACATCAGTATACATGCTTTTCTGTATTTAGAGTTAAAGGGCTTGTGCTTAAAACCTATAAGAATTTTCCTGTGGTATGTATAGACATACATTGAATAAAAATAAAGATTTTCCTAGAATGTAGATTTGAATTTTTTCTTTTCCTTTTAGTTAAAATTTGTCAATTTAAATTAAAAAAATTTCTATCATTACTCAAGAAATGCACAAGTAATAGATTATTAAAGTTAAAATACTTTCTTAAATGTTTATTTCACGTTTACATGTCTCAGTTTTTTTAAAGAAAATTATAAAATCTATAGATATCCTATGACTGCAAGTGAACTCTTTTACCTGGATACACTTGCATTTTAATTCTCAAATCACCTAGATAGATATTGTTACATGGATATTAGCTTTATTAAGCAAATATAAAATTAGTTGACCAACTTATTACTATATTTATATGTCAGTATTATTCACATCATTGGAGAAAGTAAAGAAAATTATTTAAATTTTACCCTATGGGCTATTTGATTGACTGTCAATATTTTATTATTGTACTTCATTCATCTAAATGATTTTTGTAGATATATAACTAATGCTCTGTTTGAAAAACACTTTTTGAGATGATTTTTTAAATGAAATAATATGAGGCTTACTTGTTTGAAAGAACTTTCAATCCAAATTTGAATATGTTTAAAGCATCTGCATGTATAGTAATCATTCTTCTGATCTGCTATTTATAAATTTAGACTAGATTTAAATAACACATAAGTTTTAGATATTTATAACACTTACAATGGCATGTAGATAGTTTGTACAAATATGTCCATAAATAAATATTTATTAAGATATTTAATATCATACAGATAATAAATTGAATGGTTTCTGATTTTTTTATAAATAATACTGTTTATAACTGTATATGCATATTAACCTGATGGAGCATTGAGTGAAAAATACCAGTTTCAAATGAGGAGTATCAGTGATGCGGGTGTGGGATAAGAAGAGTCAAACAGTTTCCCAGATCTTAGTTGGTATTTGTTTCGTTAATTGTTACTGTTATAAAATACCCTGACAAAGGAAACTTATGGGATAAAGAGTTTATTTGATTTGTGAAATTTAAGCAAAAGGAATTTGTTGTAGCTAGTCACATCCAGTCAAGAGCAGAAAGAGAGTGAAGACCTACATGACTGTCCTCCTCTTCACTTTTCACTTTTATGCTGTTCAGGCTCGCCTACCTAAGGAATGATGCCACCCAGAGTGGAAGAAGCTCCCTACCTCAATTAAATAATGGAAATGACCCCAAAGACATGCCCAGAGGCTACCATCATCTATATAGCTTCTCATTGTAACTTCCTTCAAAGATGACTGTTTTATGTTAAGTTGACAATAAAACTATGACATTCTGTAAAATCAGTCTACCTCTTAACACCATAAACATTAGATATGATCTTGAATACTTTCTACAACAAACACACACTACTCTAATTTCCCTTTAATTTACTCTCATTAAAGTTAATAGACAATACAAATACATAGAATATAAAAATCACTAAACAATTTTGTGTTCATTTTGACCTAATTAGAAACATGATTTGTTTCTAAGCACATTTAACTATAAACACTTTTACTCTTGTAGCTTATGACTAAAATCCATGACTACTATTAAACTGTGAAAATGTGAGATAGCATATGGATTCTTTTAAAGGGCAAATTATTTTAATTCATATAAAATGGTATCACCTCCTATTTTTTTTATTTATGATGGAATTTGTTGTACTGAAGCACATTGCTTAGGTATTAACTTGGGATTGAGACTCTTTTGCCTTTTGAAATGCAACCTGAGGGGAATGTTGGAAAATTGCATGCTACTAGACTTTAGTGGCTGCCATTATGATTTTCTCTAAATCAGAGGAAGGAAAGAGTCTAGGGATTGATAAAAACATAAATATGTTTACATAGTTTGAAAATGTATGTTAAAACAAATTATCAAAAGACTAAAATTAATGATTTCTCTTTTGAGTTAAAAGTCAATTGATTTTTCTTTGCAGTAAAATTGTTATTCCCAATGCCACTAAGCCTTATTGGATGAGTGAAGGCTCTTAGAGATATCACAAACTGATTTTGCTGAGCATTCATTCTTCACAAAATGCACCTTCCAACAACTCTCCTTCATATGTATGAAACACATACATATGCACCAAAGAGTCTTACATGGAAGCATCCATAGAAAAACTTTATTATGTAGCACATTGACTAAGTCTTCTTCATTGAAGCACATATTTATTTCTAGCAATTATTCATTCAAAATTTCACAACATTTAAATATTAAATTTATTAAAAATGTAAAAATATGTATACTGGGTAGATTTATGCCAACTTGACACAAGATAGAAGTCTTAGAAGAGGGAACTTCAGTGACAATTCTCGTCACTAGATTGGCCTATGTGAGTGACTGTTGTTCCTTTTCTTGACTTATAATTGATGTTGGAGGGCCCATCGCATGTGGACACTGAAGCTGGCTGAGCAAGCCATAAGGATCAAGTTATTAAGCTTAGTAAGCAGCAGTTCTCCATGGTTTCTGTATCAGTTCCTTACTCTACAACCCCACCTTGAGTTCCTGCCCTGACTCTCTTGATTATTATGTACCGTGAGGTGTACTGTAAGATGAAATTAACCCTTTCTTCCCAAAGTTGTTTTTGGTCATGCCATTTTATCACATCAATGGAAACCTTAACCTACATCATGGATTTTCCCTTATTATAAATAATTACTAAATGATAGAATACAAGCTTTTAGAAACTGGGCAAAATACACAATGCTACAAATTAGCATTTGATCCCAGGTGAGATGGAGACTAAATATAATACCTTCAAACTGGGGCTACCATTGTCACCCAAGTAAACATTGAAGTGTTAGAGAATATGGATAGTCACAGAAGAGCATGAGGCTAACAACCCACAGAACTCAATGGTCAGTTAGGAGCCTTTGAGTGACATCTCTAGAAAACCACACAGAATGTGATCTTATCTGCAATACCCAAATCCAAACACTCTTATAGCCAAATGATTTTGTACATTTAATGTGAAATTTTTTGGTGGCAAATTTTAATCTAATACCATTATGGCATTTATAATATCTATTAATTCTACTAATTACACATTTCCAAATGTCTTGCTGCTGACTGTGGGGGTATTGTGTTCCCCAAAATAAGTGTATGCTAATAAACTTATCTGGGGTCAGAGAACAGGACAGCCACAATATTAAACATAGAGGTTAGGCAGTGGTAGCACACGCCTTTAATCCTAGCATTCCAGAGACAGAAATCCCTCTGGATCTCTGTGAGTTCAAGGCCACATGGGAAACAGCCAGGCACGGTGATACACACCTTTAATCCCAGAAAGCCACACCTTTAATCCCAGGGAGTGGTGGTAGAAAGCAGAAAGGTATATAAAGCGTGAGGACCAGAAACTAGAGACATTTGCCCTGGAGAGGCATTTGCCCTGGAGAGGCATTTGGCCTGGAGAAGCATGTGGCCTGGAGAAGCATTTGGCCTGGAGAAGCATTTGGCCTGGAGAGGCATTTGGCCTGGAGAGGCATTTGGCCTGGAGAAGCATTTGGCCTGGAGAAGCATGTGGCTGGTTAAGCTTTCAGGCTTCTAGCAGCAGTTCAGCTGAGACCCATTCTGGATGAGGGCTCGGGGCATCCAGTCTGAGGAAACAAGACCAGCTGAGGATCCAGCGAGGTGAGATAGCTGTGGCTTATTCTGTCTCTCTGACCTTCCAGTGTTCACCCCAATACCTGGCTCAGGTTTGATTTTATTAATAAGAACTTTTAAGACTCCTGCTACAGCTGACTCTTTAATGCCTTTATGTGTACTGAACATGTTTGACTAGGAAAATTGGTGCTGGTCTTTCTTCAGTTGTTATAAACTAAACATTACACAGGTCATACAATTTCCCTAACCTACTTTAGGTATCTTAATATGTCAGACCCTCAAATTTTTGCTTAAGAGATTTAAAATACTTTTATGAGTTGTAACACGAGTAAAAGTACTGTCTATCATATAGAATTTTCAAGATGATTAACATAATATAGGTTAATTACTGAGTTCAACGTCTGCCTCTTAATAATCATTCAGTCCATATTAGTTTTCATTAATATGCCCCCAGTGTAAAAGTCACAGTTGACTTGGGAAATTTACAAAGATAATCTAAGTCACTTGAAATTTCTAGTTGACCCAGATCATTGTCCTACTTCTACTTTTTATCATATCTTCATCTTCTGTCTATAAAAATCATATACAATGGATATAGAGTAGAGCCTACAGGGATTTATCCCTCCAGGAAGCTCTGCAAAGCAACAGCATAGTATTTTTATAATACTTAAGGATTTCAGGGCTTTATAATGTGTGCCCATTTGCATTGACAGTAGTTAAATTATAAAGCACAATTCCTAAACTGCAAAACATGAACAACAAATGGCATAATAAAAAAGAACATATTTGAAGATGAATGTAGAAAAGGTCGAAGGATATAATTAAATCATGGAAAATTGTTGAAACTTTGGAGAATAAAGATCAAGTACTGAGAACTGAATCCATTTGTGGTTGGCAGCCTGTAAGAGGTCTTCCCAAAGACATTTGTTTCCAGGAGATTTTGTGCATCTGTAACTCCTTTCATTTATATTCATGCATGTTAATTTAGACTTTATGATCTCAAGAATGAAGTACATAAAGTGGGAGTAGTTCCAAGTAGTTCCTCTCTTTCCTGACCCTCCCCCTTGAACAAGTTGTCATGATGAGCCAATAGCAACACAACGGAGGCGCAAACACATATGTGGGAAGAGTCCAGATACCTGAGACATTCAGGGCCCCAATCTGTCACTCTCTGGAACCAAGTGTACTTTTTGGCAACAAGGAAATTGTCCCAGAGAAACTAACAAGTGAGTAATAGTTATTGTTTTGAGCTACTAATTTTGAGGCCACTAGTTGATAGTACAAACAAAATGAAATGAAACAAAATCTAACCCACATTTGAGTAGAAATACTAAACAGCATCTGCAACATAGCTAAAGGATTTTTATAAAGGTAAAAGGGATAGCATAGATGGAAATACCAAGAAGAAAAATGTGTAGTGACTCCACTAAAGGCACAAGAAATCATGCCTTATAATACTTTTATGACTATCATAGCACATAGGAGTTTTTAAAATATCAACTTGACACAAATTAAAACCATGGATCATCAACTATAGATTTTCCCTGACTGCACCATTGATTTAAGAGACCCATTCAAAATGTGTGTGGCGCCTTCTGGTAGCAGATGAAATACAAAGAGTCATGTCAGAAGGGAGACTACACACATTTTGGTTACTTGGCCATCCTTCTTTTCATTCATATACTTTTCTTTCTGTATTTTTAGTGACCTATATGTCATTCAAGGAAATATCTTTGAACATCAAATGTAAAGTTGTCCTTATAATTTTTGGTAACTCATATGCATTAAATTGAGTCATAACCCTCATTTATTCATTATTCTTCAAAAATTGATAATTATTCTGATTATGAGTATTATAATGTAGTCATTTCAATTGATTTTTTTCATTTTTTCTCTTTCTTTTTGTTCTAAACTCCATATACTTCTCAAATTTATGTTAGACAATACTTTAAAAATCACAATAAACTGATTTATGTCCCACTATTGTAACTATAGGCAGAATATTAAAGTTCAGAAAATTTAATTATAAATAAACAGTAATGCTTACACTTTTAAACTCTTTGTAGATAAGAAAGTAAACAAAATTATATTTTCTATCACGGATTGTATTAAGAATCAAGTGGGGGATATTTAAAAGGAGAAATTTCAGCTGTCATTTCTTTGTTGATAATTAATAAACAAACCTTTGTTTAAAAATCTAACTCATAATTACATTTCATCACGTAATTATTTAAGAAAATGTTCAGCATGGAATTTCTAAAGCAGGAGGACAATAAGAAGTTCACAAATACCAACACATTTTGTAAAAATGTGATCCCAAGTAAGACCATTACATGCTTCTTTCTGTAAGGAGTTGTTTCTTGTTAAGTGAGGTTGTTTTGTAACATTTTTTGTGCACTGATAACCATAGGCTCATTCATTTGCATTCCACCACTCCTAATGTAAAGTAAATGACAGAACTCAAGATTAAATCAAGGCATGGGGAAAATTTATTGCATTGAATTATAGTTTTTCTTTTCAGTTTTGTTTCTTGCAGATAGATGCAGAATGGACAAAAAGATTAGACTCTCTTTGTTGAGTAAAGAAAGAACTGCAAAAGGATGAACTGGGGGAATAAAAAGGAACTTGAAATAAGAACTAATTGCTGAATCTCTAGAAATTATATGCTCCTTGTGGAGGAAAGGTTGCATTCCAGGGAAAGTCAGCAATATATGAACTGAATATAGGAAGAAAAATACTTTATGATTTTGATAAATTAATAATTATCTTTAATTATCGTTAAATGCAACTACGATAAATTCTGTTAGGTCTCTTTTTGTGTTCATTTTCTTGTAACTACTCAAGGTATAGCAGGGGGTAGCAATTTGCCTATCCACTTAGCAACTATTATGTTTCCCTAGGTGCCATTGTGTTCCGCATTGCTTTGAGGATGAATAAGTTTATCAAGTATATGGCAAGAAAAAGTAAAAGAATAAGTACCAAGTAACAGATAGAGAGAAATCAATGATAGTAATATGTCACCAAATCAAAGTTAAAACACCAACAGAGAGGACTAGAGCAGCCTAGTTGGGAGTGCAAATGATATGAGGTCTGCTCCAAAGAAGGGATTTTATGGCAGTTACTATAAACCTAGTCTAAAACCCATGGCTGGGTTGACTATAGCCCCTAGGTTTGGGCCTACTTCTGTTATATTCAATGGTCAAGGTGTCAAACTGCTTTCTTATTATTTACCATTCTATCTGTCATATCTGCAGATTTATGTTTCTCTCAATTTTGTTCAGAGGCACTTCTTTTAATCTTTTCGTTGCTTTTACTTTGTTAGTTTATGTGTATGAGTGTTTTGCCTGCATGCAGGCCTGTGTACCTCATGCACACCTGATGTTCACAGTAGTCACAAGAGCATGTTGGATTCCCTAGAACTGGAGTTACAGATGATTGTGAGAGGTCATGCAGCTAATGAGAATCAAACACAGGTCATTTGGAAGAGCAGCCAGTGTTTTTAACCACTAAGCTATCTCTCTAAGAAAAGAGGCAATTCTTTTGTGAGGTGAGTAGTGGGTAATGGATGGATTCATAACTCGTGAAGTTCTGAGTGTAAGTAACTGTGAGTGTGTTGCTGTAAGTAAGTCATTTATTAACTTCTGCCTTTCCAAAGCTCAGGAAAGATGAGAGAGTGGATACAGAGAATTAAAGAGTTGGTATATTGGAAGGATATCTGTGAAAAGCTGACTGATAGACCTGACACAAATGGTGCATTCATTGACCAATGTAGACTGTTTACTTGCACAAGTTCTAGTTCATCAAAATTACAACATAGATGAGATAGAACATCAGAAGTCTAACCATCTGTGGAGGAGATACTGGCAATTGAAGACTCCTAGAAGAGGGAGAGTCATTCTCCTTTGGAAACATGACTTATGATAGGCTACCTGTGCCCAAGGATATGCTCCTACATACATGGGCATATGGGAAGTACTCATTAGACTCAAAGGGTTATAAGTAACAAATAATTAGAGGGAACATGAAACTGGGAAGGTTTTGGGGGGTAAAGAACAAAATGGGGTGTTGGAGGGAGTATTGATGTGTAGATATGATAAAAATATAAATGTATGATAGTTTCAAAGAATAAATAGAAAATATTTTCAAAAGGTTTTATAGTAAGCATAGATCATTACAGAAAGCCAGAGCTGGTCTAAGTGCAGAGAAAAATCGACTATCAAGTGCACACATCAAATCAACTCTTTTACAACAGAACAGCTATACCCCTAATATCAGGAAGGGTGATAGAAGAAGGGAGAAAAGAGTAGCCAGAGCACCAGGCATTGGCTGCCAGATAGTCTCTCTACCAACGAGTAAATGAATAAATTAATTAATTAAAGTAAGAATAAAATAAACGAGACTTCACATAGAGGTGGGTAGGAAGAAAGGAATAGGTCTGGAAGGAGTTGGGAGAGGACTGGGCAGTGAATACTATTAAAAAAAACATTGTATGAAGTTCTACTAGAATTAATAAATATATTATAATATTTAAAAAATGTAACCTCAACTAATGAGATCCTTAAAAACTTCCAGAAAGTTTGGGAGCTCCAAAAGATTGGAGTTTCTGATTGGGTTGCCAGGCAGAGCAGTGTTCCTTTGGGCAAGGCTTCCAGTAAAAGACCTGCAGTAGCAGTTGACATCCTCAAACTGTACACTTAAAATCAGACATCAGAAACTTACTAGGGAAACTGAGGCCATCTGCTGGAGTTCTCTATTGAGAGGGTGCTGGGCAGAGGTTCTTCTCTTTTCTCTCCAAGGGTACACTTTCAACTTCAGGCTCCCACTGGAACTGGGTTAACAACAGCCCGAAACAGTTTACCTTCTAGCAGTCCCAGGTTCACAAAGCTTTTAATAACTGTAATTGGTGTTTCTTTTCTGCTTGCAACAAAGGTAGGGGCCAGCTTGCCTGAGGTCAGGTGATTTTGGAGAGGCAAAGTATCTTCATGCACTTAAATTCTTCCTTCAATAAGCTCATACAGCACAAGACAATTTACCAAATGAAACATACATTGCACATGACTGCTGTGAATATAAGGACTATCAATCAAATAGACAACAAGATTACCTTTGCTTCTGTTCTGGCTTCCTGGTACCCTCCATAGAACCCAAATCAAAGCAAAATGTTTGCATCCTACTTCCCTGGCTCCTGGTGGCACAACATCAGTAAGGGATGCTTAAAACAGGTTTCTTTGTTTGTTTATTTTGTTTTGGTTTTTTAACCAGACTTTTTCATATTGCAGACCTCAATGAACTCTAGATCACTCTACAACTATTTCTACCATGGAGACAGTGGATGGGGAGGACCGTCCCTGGATAGTTACCATAATGACAAATCTGTGTTTGGTTGTTACATACTCAAGCTTCTAAAGTCCAAAACAAGCTTCCATAACTCTGAATGGTATGGAGAGGAAAGACTGGAACAGACCCAAACAAATGACTGTAATTGGTCCAAAAACGGCTATTGTTCATCTCAAATATATCTTGTGATTGATATACATACCCCTTCTCAAGGTATGTTAGCAGGCTAAAGACTCATGGCGTAGGTTATCTGTGGTAAAATTTTTCTTGTACTACCTCCTTTGGCTTTGAAACATGAGGCTCTATAAATCTTTTGCATCCTTTGGTACTTTCTTGCCCATTTTTGGTAGTGCATCCAAATTGTAACCAACAAAGTCACAGAGACAAGTAGGGATGGTGTAGACAGAGGAACTTCAGTGACGGCAACAGGCAAGCCTACTTAGAGCTACAGACTACATTATGAAAGTAGTTAGTGAGGTGACTGCTTGTCTCCTAAAGAAGCAATGATAGTCCCACTCAAAATCATGGTGACAATTCCAGTAGCTCTGCTGGGGACTGACTACAGGAACAGCAGACATCTGGCACCTTGGCCCCCAAGCCACCTGCTACAGAAATTACCTGGGGAATACATCAGCTTACATTATATCTCCAGAGCACAGTCTGAATGGAGACAGGCACACTGGGTAGCCCATTAGCAGCAAGGAGTCAGTCAGCCATCAATCTGGTAGTTGGAAGAAGCAGCTAACTTTTGGAGAGCAGTCAAGTCAGGGGAAAGGATGAGGAGAAATACAGAGAAGCCAAGTCAGGAAAGGGCAAAAAGCTTCGGGAAACTGAAGAAACCCAGTGACAAGAGAGCTGTGACACTGGACTTTTCCAGCTGCTGATGGTTTCAGGTCACATAGCCTTCATGAGGACTGCGGCCTTTGTCAGGTAACAGTCGCAATACCTCAGTCTTGAATGAGGACTGGGACTAGGCAGACATATTCCATTCATAGTCTATACACATATTTTCTTTCCTTTATTTCAAGTGATAGATGTCTAAATAATTTTTAATGATAAACCAAATTATAATATCAATTACCATGTTTGTCTTTTTTTGCTGGCAGAAATAACAAGCACACATGAGATGTCTGTCTTAATAAAATTAAAGCAAGAATTTCATCTATCTTGGAATCTCTCCAAGAGAAGTGACTTCAAATGTGTTTCAACAGACTTCACAATGACATTAGTGCAGAGGGAGTTGATGAGTTGGTGAGTTGATGAGTTGATGAGTTGATGGTGAGGATAACAGCTCCAATCCTCTTGCTCACCCATTCTAACTTTTCCTAATGGTTTATGTTCTGGCTGTCTTTGTGCATGTTGTAGAAACTGTAAGTAGGGAGAAATAGCACAGAGGAAAGATCTTTAGACACAAAACACGTGTTCCCCTTCACATTCATTAAGATCTGCATCAGCGGCTGATTGAACAGAAAAACAAATGTTTTCATGAAGACAGTTGATGATGTCTATTTTTCAATGACAATGATGTATTTTAGGTATCATCCAGGAAAGGGATAAAAACAGTATTAACCAAAGGGAGATAACAGCATTTGCTATTCAACTTTTGTTCTACAGAACAGTTTTATCTTATATTAATTAAATGCTTAAATATAAAAATACACCTGCATGTATTTAAAATATGTATTAGATATTAAGAGACAAAATAAAATGGAAAAATTTAAGAATAAAGATTGAGAACAAGAGGGAAGGTAAAAATGTAACAAAGAAGAGATAGATGTAGCAATTTATTGCTTATTTTATTTAGTAAACATGTGCCTTGGGATGAAAATGAGATGGCAGCTGTTAAATGGTTTTGTGTAGTTTAGTTCCAGCCCAAATAGTATTTTTGTGTGGCATTGTTACACTTTTGTGATGTCAATATCTACAGACAGACAGGAAATGATTTTGCTCTAAAGCCACCTGCCTTATAACTGCTCTCAGTAAAGAAGCTCTCATCTATTCTTTTGCTGCCATGAAAAGAAAGTTTCTGGTAGACAGCTTGGTGTATATCCTTAAGTAAAATCTGTTTATTTAATGAACTATTTCTGAATATTGAAGATTATAACAAATTTCTGCCTGAGCAGATGTTTGGAATCTATTACTATGTTCAAGGGATGCACATTTGCATTTAGTCATATGGAGGTTCTTAGAAGTTACTTTCTTATAAAATTTGGGTTATTGTTAGTTGTTAATTTCAAAATCAATTGCTTTAAAATTCTACCTCAATGTGTACCTATTGATCCTCCTTAAATATAAAGTAAGTTGAATCTCCTAAAGAGAAGTAAACATTTCTGAGTTGATTCCCTTGCTTCATTTCTGCAACTGTATTCAACACTGGCCCTTACAGAAAATGGCTTTACCGATTCATTCAGTTTTCTCTCTTTTCTTACTTTTAGGTAGTTTACAAAGTCATAGTTCTCACACTTACTATCATCCTTTGTTCTTATTCAGCCTGCTAACATGCTTGTGTCCACTCTCTCCAGGGCTGTCTTCCTGTCCTTCCGCAAATAGTTCCAGCTTCCAAATGTTTTATTACTCTCTTTGTTGTACAGTATTTCCCACTTTTAGACATCTTCCTTGTCTCTTGTAGTCATCTTTCTACTTTCAGGTTGTGAGCATGTGTGTGTGTGCGTGTGTGTGTGTGTGTGTGTGTGCATGTGTGTGTGTGTGTTAATTTAAATCTATGCTTAGCATATAGATAAAATGTAATATTCATCTTCCCACGTCTGTCTTATTTTGCTTAATGCAACAATGTTCATTTTATAATCACTTTCCTGCAATGTCTTACATCATATTATTTGCAGAAGAAAAATGATCCAAGAGTACATAAGCAATAATTTATCCAGTAATCTGTTGCTGGGCATCTAGGCTGTTTTCTTATCTTGGAAATCTATGGTGGGACAGATCAGTACCAGTATGCAGTTATTCCTATGGATTAATTGTGTACAACCCTTGGGGTACTTGCTTAGTAATGATAGTTCTGAATCGTATGTAAGTTCCATTTTCACTTTTTAAGGGACTGCTATACCCTTTTCCACAGAGACCACACTAGTTTACATTTCCACCAACAGAGTGTAAACAGTTCTCCTTTCTCATGTCATCACCAACATTACTTAACATTAGTTTTTTTGTATAGATGTTATGAATGGGGTAAGACAGAGTTTTAGTATTCTTTCTTCTGATGATTAAAGATGTTGAACATTATTTTTCCAAATATTTATTGATCATTTGTATTTCTGGTTTTGGAACCTACCTATTCAATTCATTACCACACTTATTAGAAACGTGTGACTTTGAAGAATGCATATGGGAAATACGGTTATATGTTTTTTCAATCTTACTCTGATACCAAAGCTGGATGATAACAGACTCCACACACAAATGTTTAAATTAACTACCCTGATATGCATCTATATACATATACATGTATATGCATGTATATCACATACACATTATATACATAACTAAATTGCAAATCCAGTTCCAGAAACCATTAACTAAATCAAGGAACTTGTGAATTTTGACTCCAAGCTCTCTTAGAAATGTCTGGCTTTTGCTTGTGGGATTTTGTTCATGTTGTTTTTAAATAAACTACAGATTCCTCTGAGCTGAATTTTTTCTTAGAAATTTTGTTTTTTCTCATTAACAAAGACAAGAGTTAATAAAGAAGTAGCTTTCACTAAGTATCAATATGACATAAATTGCCAGAATATATACTTATTTTTTTTAACTATCACTGATGATAAAATACTGTTTTGATAAAATTGCCCAAAACAATGATTTTAGGTGGTAATTTTCCCTTCCTGTGATCCCAAAGGGGTATTTAATTTGATAATAAATGCAAGTGAGGAAAAATAAAGACATAGCCCATGGTCTCTCTTCATGATTATGCCGACATTCACATAAGAGATTCGGAACTTTTGATTAACGACCATGAATATAAGTGCCAGCAGAACACAGAGAGTGGTACATATGTGTGAGCTATGTATTTGTTAAAGTATAAAATCAATCACATTTACAGTCTCTCTGTCAGATGTCCTTCTTTTTGTTATTTTACTCTCTAGTCATGGTACTTTTCTATTAGGAATTTAATTTCATAAAATCTGAATGACAATAATTTCGTCTTTATCCATTGGTGAAATTTACATCAGTGTGATTGTCCAAGTGAGTGGCTGGTATTTTCACCATTTATAGAGTCATGGACTTCTTAAACTTGAAGAATAATTTTAAGTGTACGTGTTGAAGGGCGTAAAAAGAATATGAAAATGATCTACACATTTAATGGTGGTAATGCATTTGAGCTATTAGTCCACAAAATTATTAACTAATTATCTTTGGATGTAATTTTCATTTGCATTGTTTCATGAAGATACCTCGATGAATGTATTATACTATCTGGATTACATTTTTAATCATAAAACAATGAAAATATTAATAGCTGTACCTTTACATCACAAGCTTGAGAAACAAACATAAGTCCTGCACACCATTTTATTTTCTTAAAAATAAAGATTTTTTACATGTGGCATATATTTCAATGATGCATTGAAAATCTCACAGTATTTTTATTGCTATTTTCTGAAATTATAATACAATTACATCATTTCATCATTTCCATTCCTCCCTACAATTCCTTCCATATACTCCTCATTGCTTTCTTTTAAATTCATGGCTTCTTTTTTCATTAGTTGTTATTATAATTATATTCCACATATATTTTACAATATATTTCAAAATACATAAGTATATATCACGCTCAGTATGGATATTAGTTGTGTGTACATGTTCAGTGTTGTCCTCCCTGGGGATGGCCGCTCCTACTTTCAGCATTCCTTGTTGCTTGTAGTTCTTTGTGTAGGGTTGAAGCAACAGTCCCTATTAGCATGACTATTGTTGTCCTTGTTCAGCTCAAGTTGAGATAGTCATGCTGATGAGACTTTATGGGCTTAGCTCTGACAATCCTAGGAGCCCACTCACACAGAATATACCCAGGTCATTGGACTCTTGCGATCTTTCTACCCCATCTTCTACAGTGATCCCTGCCCCTCAAGTGTGGGGGTTATACTGCAGGTGTAGCAGTAGAACTGTGATCTACAACTCTACATTTTATTTTTAATGCGAAATTCGTCACACAATTGTTTAGGTTTATGAAGAAACAAACTTCTCTAGATCAATTAAGAATAATTCTTTGTTACACATGGCAATTTAGGGTGGATTGTTTCAATCACTTTGACCAACAGCATTGTTAGAAGACATTCATAAGGAATGTTAAAAGCAACGTAGTGACTAGAGGGAAACAACAACAACACAGCAGGTAGTGCTATAAAAGGTGCTGTGGGGTCCTGTCCCACTGGGAACTTAGGTCACCTGTGAAGAAGTGGCCTGGAACACAGGAAAGGTGAACTTGGTTATTGTTAGGCAGTAAGCCTCTTTTATAGCAAAAACCTCAGAATCGTAGGAGAGGGTGAAGGAACTGACCAGTCATTTTGAAGGTCCCCTATATTCATTTTCTTGTTTATGAGTTGTTTGCACATTGACATCATCTCCTGATCTCAGTATCTTATCTTGTCATAAACAACCTGAGCTGACTCCCTTCTGCACTATTTGTATCTAATCTCCATACAAACAACCCAAGGTAACTTCCTCTCAGCCATGCTTTGTATCTGCTCTCTGGGTAAACAGCTTAAGCAAAGAGGGTGCTGAGGGGAAGTTAGACAAGTAGAGCTTAAGCTAACTTCTTCTCTACACCATCCTTTGTATCTACTCTCTGCATTGACAGCTTAAACTAACTTCCTGTGGGCACCATCTTTGTAGCTCATGTATGCCCCACAAGGTGCTGTGCCATTATTTTCACGAGATAGAAAAATCCTGTACATGTGTTTGTATTTGATACATTTAATAAGAGTTTAATGCAAGTTAAGTTTAGTCATTCATTAGGTAAATAAGAATTCAGTTGATACATGAAATATGATGGTCTGACACAGGACACAGAATAAATTGAAATTCTTGAATATGCACATGAAGAAATTCAGAAAAGATTATCCTAAAGTAATTGAAATATATTACTTGACTTGTTCTATGAACAAAGTAAGTATGCAATATTAAAATTTGCAGCATTATATAAACTTTCTGAAGACTCAGTTTAAATATGGAAAAGTGTCTCTGCAAGCTTCTGTCTATATTTTTGTAACAGTTTCATTTGATTTTCAATTTTCTCTGTTCTGCTTTGTTACAAGTTGCACATGTATTTGAATCGTTTCCAAATTTTTCATGAGTTAATAACAGAGGTATAGCACAATACAGTTAGAAGAATGCAAGTAATTCTCTTCAACACTTGAGGCTGACATAAACTAAGTAATCATAACTTCATTATAGTTAAAATATGTCATATCAAATATTAAATTTCATACAGTTTATTAATATGTGGCATACCTATGATCATTGACATGGACTAATTTGATCTTGTAGATTTTGAGATAGTTTTAGTTCATAGAAAAAATTCCAGAAATTCTAGGTTTTTTTTTTTAGTTGTACCAAGAAAACTAAGAAATGAACACTATTCTAATCTACTGACCTAGTTTATATTTTAATAACTATATATAGATGCATTCTTACATGTGTGTATATCTTCATATATTGTTTATATCACATGTGTGGGAGTCAACATAAAGGGCAATTCTATTATTTTTAATTTCCATTTTATAGCTCAGACAGCTCTACTTGCTTTTTCCTATTCCATTGAAATAATAAAAATGTCCCTGACCCTTATATTTGTGCCACTTCAATAATGTTATATACATTGTACAATAGAATATGTAACCTCCTTTCACTAAATATATGAACTGGCATGTTGAAACTGCATATTAATGGAGTACCACGTGATGTTTCAGCATATGTATACATTATATGATCTTTTAATTTTATTTACCCTGCAAACATTTATAATTCATTCATTGTAAAAAAAATTCAAAACATTCTTCTTTGAAATATACCATACATAGTCACTCTCTTATTTTATTCTGAGTGTTTCATGGGTACTAACGTAAATTGAAACATGTAATATGCTGTAGTTGGGTGACATGTTCTGAGTAAGACAGAGTCTTCTTGTTATGCAATTCTTTCTTTGTATAGGTTAGAGGGAATAGTCAGCTGCCTGATGAGTTACAGGGATAAGATAAGAGGTAGATTAAATGAAATACCCTTTTCCACCACTTTCTTTTTACTCTGTTTTGAAACTGTATAGAAGTGCGGAAGCAAGGATGAACATTCAGTCATACAGGCTTTGGAACACATGGTTTACAATCCAGTCATATAAATATTGTGCAAATATTAGCCTTGTTGGAGAAGGTGTGCCATTATGAGATGGGTAGGCTGCGAGATTACAAATGTCTAGTATACCATTTCCATTGTTCCTCTTTGCCTCCTACCTTCGGGTCAAGGTGGGACCTCTCATCCATTTCTTCCACCTTGTGCTGTTCTACTATCATGGACTCTAATTCTCTAAAATCTTAAGCCCAATTAAAATCTATGTTTCATAAATTGGATTGGCAGTAATATATTATCATAGAAATAAAAAAGTAACAAAGACACCTTTTTCCCCTACTTTAGCTATTAAGAAAATGCTTTGTTCCTGCAAAGAGAATCATGGTTCTATAATGCCAAGAAGGATATGTAGAAGGGAAAATAGAGGCTTAGTATTGATTTCTATGTTGTGCCTCAAGTCTTATGTAGTTAGGACAACTATCTTCTACTTTACCAGTTTTCTAGTCCACTTAGACTTATTGTTTTGAAGTTGTGTTCAGTGGTTTTTACTATGAGTGGGATAAGCTCAGAAGGCCTGCGCTTACCTGCTATGGCTGTGGCTGCATGTGAATGGGCTTAATTTTAATGTTTCATTCATTACAGGGAGTGAGCTTTGATAAAATATTTTGAATAAATGATTTGTTTTTTTATACTATCTTAAAATGCAGGGATATTCTGTGCATTTAAAAAATGAAATAAAAATTCAATGCTTGCCATCTGGAGACCTCTGCCTAAATAGAAATATTACATGTGGGACTAAGAGAATATTAATTATGCCATTTTCTTCATTAATATTCTCTCATCAACTCTATTGAGTTCTCTGATCAGTTTTCTGGATTAAGCATCACATTTGTGAACTTAAAAAAGTTTTGGCCGTGTACAATTATCATTTATTGTCTTAAATTGCAAGCATTTCATGTTAGAAAATATTTTGCAGTTTTCCTTTATTTTTGTGATTATAATATAATTACAGAATTTCTCCCTTTCTTTCATCTTTTCAAACCATCTCCTATGCCCCTACTTGTTCTCTTTCAAATTCATGCCCTATTTTTCATTAACTGTTGCATTATGTAGGAACTATATATATATATATATATATATATATATATTATACACATAATATATATTATAGCCTACTCAGTCTATATTGTGTTATTCATATATATATATATGTGTGTGTGTGTGTGTGTGTGTGTGTGTGTGTGTTTTAAGGCTCTTCTTTAGTTGTCTTGGCTGTTCTAAAGATGAGAATAAAAATACCTTTTAAAAAGATGTTGCTCAAAATTTCCCATTATCACTAACAAAACCAAAAAGAAGGGCTGGAGTCAAGGTTCAACATTTAAGCACTTGCTGGTCTTCAGTGATTTTGTTCTATACAGACAAAGATCAGGTTTCCCCCACAACGTGGTGGTTGCTAATGTGGGGATGACTTTAGTTTTTTAGCAAGTTCTACCCTTAACTGAGAGATGCCCCACTGTAACAGTGGGCACAGCATAGAAGGGAGAAGAGTCATGACTTCTTTGTAAAACCCCACTATCTAGGCTAACACAGCAGAGCTTACTGTGCAACTTATTGTGGACTTTCCTGATTTATTATGCAGTTCTTAGAAGCTTATTGAGTGTCCCTATTGTCACACTTCATGATTTACTGAGCAATACAGAGGAGCTTATCTTATAACTTGATAGTGCAATTGTGATTTACTATGAAATGGTTGTTCCAATCTGTTTCTGCAAAGGGAAGATTTTATTCAATGTTTCCTAATTATAGGCAAGCCTCATCAGACACTTTACTTTCAATACAAGCAGTATCTAAGACACTTTTAATGCATCTTTTGAAAGGGAAGGTTTTCTTCCTTCAAAATGTTCATTTATCCAAACCACTGTCTGTAGGCCAGCTCTACAAAATTGAAAAGCTGCTTCTACTTTATTTAATATTGCAACATGATGACATATCAATTAATTTTACTTGTATTTATAAAAAAAAACCCTAAAATTCTATTGCTCTAAAAACATTGATACTGCTATATTTGACAAAATAAGGTTACTAAGAAGTTTTTGTGATGCTTGGGTTAAATATTTTCCCTTTTTAATATTATTCAAAAGAAGATATTATAATTCTGTATTAAGTAAGAATATAAATTTACAAATAACCATTAAGATTTCTATGTTTTGAAAATGTGTTTAATTTTTATTCTAGTATATGGGAAACTGCTATAACAGGTTGATTTTCACATTGTTAATCCTTGTTTATTTTTATGAAGTTATATTCATGTTTTGATTTTAAAATTTGCTTTCTTTGGTATGGGTTCTATGTATATTGCTGAGGCTGATCAGGAACAACTGAGCTCAAAGGAAACTTTTACGTCAGACTTCTGAGTACAGAGATTACATGCAACATATACCACTATGCTAAAATATTTCACAGTTCTGTAATTCTTCACTTTATATAATTCTATTCATTAATAAATAATACATAATGCAACAGTTGAATGAAAATATATTTTATGTTTATTTTCCCATATTTTAAAATTAAATTATTTATACTCATTAATATCATTTAATATATATTTCATATTGAATATATCAAATATTAATTATATGAGTATCACTTATACATTGTGGAATGGCTCAGTCCAGAACAACGTCCAGCAGTTTTTGTTTTTTTTTTTGAAGTTATATAAGCACAAGTGAAGAATGTTGGATTTCTCAATACTAGAGGGTACAAAGAACAGATTAGAAGTTTGGATATATATCATTAGAGATGCTTTATAGTTAGGAATAATGGTATCTGAACAAAACTAATATTTAATAGTTCTAGAGCTAAACACAGAATCTTTGCTTGGCCAACTTATGTACATCAAATTTGATGATTTCATATTTTCTCACAATATGCGCTCATTTCCTAGTAAGGAATTGACAGATTGATGCAAAGTTCAAAAACAGTTACAAACTATAACTGAAAAATAGGTGATTTTATGAAAAATGGTATTACTGAACAATAACAAAATATCTTCTAAACAGTAATACTATTAGATTTAGATGAAAATTATTAATTGTGAGTTATAGAGATGGCTCAGCAGTTGAGAGCACATACTTGTCTTACAGATGACCTAAGTCCAGTTCCCAGTACCCAAGCTTCATAAACCTGTAATTTCAGCTCTTATCTACACACATATACAAAATTTTAAAATTAATAAAAATCAGAATTGATAATACTATATAAATATACACTGAAAATTTGTTTATGAAATTGTTAAAATATAAGTAGATATATTAAAAGAAGAGAGCAGAAATCTATTTGCTTTTAAAAGTTGAAGATGTGAAAGTTATAAACGTTGAAAGTTAATGTAGTAGTACTGAAAATAGAAACCCAAAATTCCTTAAAAAATGATTATAAAGACCTAAATATCAAAAATACAATGGCAAGAAGAACAAAATATTGATCAATAATATAGCCCTGTTTAAAATAAAAATACTGTGTTTTGTTTATGAATGCTGTTTCCTGTATGTCTGTACACCATATGTAATCCAGATGCTTGTGGAGGCCACGTGAAGGGCATTGGAGTCCCTGAAACTGGAGTTATAGACAGTTGTGAGCCTCCATGTAGATGTTTTGAACCAACCTGAGTCATCTGGAAGTACTGCAGTGCTCTTCAGTATTGATCAGTGACTACAGCCCCTGTAGCCTGTTTCTTAAGAATATATGACTCTCAGATGGTAATTGGGCTA
The DNA here is from genome assembly GCA_902168415.1 of Peromyscus melanophrys. Classification (NCBI taxonomy): domain Eukaryota; kingdom Metazoa; phylum Chordata; class Mammalia; order Rodentia; family Cricetidae; genus Peromyscus; species Peromyscus melanophrys. The sequence goes on along the minus strand of CABHPR010140362.1, from coordinate 49,613 downwards.
GGCACCAATCTGTGAGTATACCAGAACATATCCATGGGAAGCCAGCTCTTTTCTGAAGAGAAATGGTGAAGTGAATGGGGAGGAGAGGAGGGGAGGGACTGGGAAGATAAGAAGGAGGTCAAACAGCAGTCAGAATGTAATAACAACAACAAGAAGAAGAATAAATAAATAATATATAACAAAAGCATATTTTAAGTTATAACTCATTCTTGGACGTAGATAATACAGAGAAGTGAGGTTGGAATATGATGTGAATTGGCTGCCTGCCAGAGCTAGACAATAGCACCCCATTGCTGAAGACACTACGCATTTTGGTTGTAAGACACACAGAAATCAAACTGACACCCAGCTTGGAAGTTATTCCCTGGTTTCACCTGATGGTGTCACACAAATTGCTGCAGGAGAAAAGTCACCAAGGCCACCCACCTGTGGCACACACACACACACACACTCTTTGATTTTTAATTTTTGTTATTAAAGTGTTTGCATAGACAGTCACAATTAAAATGAGAATTTGAAGTGTTTTAATGTCTTTTTTAACTTAACCTTTGCCAACATTTATGAAATCTGTAAATTTACCAGTTTTTGTGGGCTTTTAAAAGCTGTTCCTTAATTATTGTTATGTAATCAGATTTGCAAGTCAATGACATCAGTTTATTTCATTAACTTTCTTTTCTTTTTTTTTAAGATTTATTTATTTATTATGTATACAGTGTTCTGGCATGTATGTGTACATGCCAGAAGAGGGCGTTGAATCTCATCCTAGATAGTTGTGAGCCACCATGTGGTTGCTGGGAATTGAACTAAGGACCTCTGAAAGAACAGCTGGTGCTCTTTACCTCTGAGCCATCTCTCCAGCCCCTTCATTAACTTTCTTATACATATTAACACTACAACTCTTTCAAATTTTTAACATTTATTATTATTGCTAATGATAATAATTATTATTACATAACAGACCTGGAGAGACTGCTCAGTGGTTAAGGGCACTGACTGCTTTTCCAAAAGACCAGAGTTCTGTTCTCAGTACCTGTAACTGGGTGGTTCACAACTACCTGTAAATTCAGCTCCAAAGTTACAATGGCATCTTCTTGTCTCTAAGGGCATCTTCTCACACAAGGTACACAGACAAACACACTCAAAAATACAAATAATAAAAACTTTTGAATACTTAAAGCAATATGACATGCAGATACAAATCTTATAAGAACTCTGACCTTACTGTAGACTGAGAAAAGAAATTTGAAATATAGAAGAGATACAACCTATTTTAAGTATTGTATTATGGGTCTAGAGAGATGGCTTACCAGTTAAAAGTACCTTTTCCTCTTGCCAAGGAACAGAGTTCAGATGTCAGCATTTGCACCGAGTGGTTCATGACTGCATATAATAGCAACTCTACCAACTCCAGGGAATCTGATGTCTTCTTCTGGCCTCCAAGGTCCCCATAACATATATTCACATAATCACACTCACATATACATAAAATAGTAAAAATATTGCTTAAAGCCTTGTTTGTTTTTTATTCTCAATTCTAAATGTTGTGCCTGTGACACAAATAATAGTAAATCACAGCATTATGACAATCTCTGATCTTGTGTCAAGGTCCACATTTCTATTATATAACAGAAATATTCTAATAGGAATGAGGATAACTATGTTTCACGATATTATGATAACAAAATGTTGAAGAATAATAGACTTACACTTTCCAATGCATTTAAAATTTTACAGTTTGAGAGCCGGAGCGGTGGCTCAGAGGTTAGGAGCGCTGCCTGTTCTTCCAGAGGTCCTGGGTTGAATTCCCCGTGAGTGCAGACAGGACACTGTGTACCTGACGAATAAATCTAAACGACAGAATGCTGTAGACCTGATGAATCACAACTAAATCAATCAATAAATCTAAACGACAGAACACTGCAGACCTGATAAAATTTTACAGTTTGAAAAATATATGTATTCTGGAGAATGGTTTTCCAATTTCTTTTAAAATTAAGCTGCAGTTTGTAATATTTAATCTTTAAGTATTGATAAAGATTTAGAAAAATATATTACTTAAAACTTTCAACATTTTTGCTTTACATTTTCTGGAAAAAATGCTTGTAAATATATAAGATTATCTCAAGTCCAGGTGAAGGGGATGAATCTACTGATCCAAAACAGCAGGATCTCCACAACACAGGACAACACCAGGATATTCCAGGGGAGCCCCAGTGAGAGCCCAGTATCAGTGGCATAGCAGAAGCCAGAGGCCTCTAGCCAGGTCAATGACTCCAGGCGATGAACACTTGCAAGTAAAGATGAATGGACTAACGGGTAAACTGTGGGACTCAACAGGCCACACTACAGCTTCTGTGATAATATTTTTCTCTCTCTTTTGCTTTGTTTGTTTTGTTTTATTTGTTTGTTTTGTTTTCTTTTCTTTTAAATTTGTTTTTTTTTGGGGGGGGATGGATGTTGCAAGGGCGGAGGGACACTGAGATAAATGGGATTGGAATGCATGATGTGAAACTCATGAATAATCAATAAAGGTTGAAAACAAAGATTATCTCATCACAAGAACTTGTACAGTTAAGCTCATTTAAAATAATATACTTTATTTGCAGAGAATAAAGTTGAAAATGCATGAATAAGTATAAATATTCAAGGGTGGCACATAGCTTTATGAAAGTTTTATCCTTTAGGTTTTTATAATAACTGAAATGACTTTTTTCACAGGTAACTAAATGTAGTATGCTTTTATTTCAAACACAAACATAGTGTGCTAAGGGCCATTATAAATTATAAATCTACTTTGAGTACTTTAGGTGGGATTTGGCATAAAATATTTGTTTGTTTGTTTGTTTGTTTGAAATATTTTAGTCTGCTTTAAGAATTTTATACTTTGCTTCATTGTTCTTCTTTTTTTTTTTTTTTTTTTTTTTTTTAGCTTTTTCAAGACAGGGTTTTTCTGTGTAGTTTTGCACCTTTCCTGGAGCTCACTTGATAGACCAGGCTGGCCTTGAACTCACAGAGATCCACCTGTCTCTGCGTGCACCACCACCGCCCGGCGCTTCATTGTTCTTATTGATAAGATTTGCTTATAAACTAATGATGTACTTAAAGTATACATTTTTAATGGTATGTTTGTTACTTTTCATTTTTTCATTAGAATCACATTTGCAATCTAATTTTTTTCTTTTTTATCTCTTTGTCAGTATTTTATATTAAGCTTTGATAATGTCACTATAAGAAATCAGCAAGTGTCCGTTGATATTTGTTTTCTAGACTAGCCAGATGGCTTTCTATGCCATGAAAATTGACAAATTTTGCTCTGATACCATCTTGGCTACTTGCCAACACTGGATATAGTTATTTGAAACCTTTCCCATTTCTTCACCTATTATTTGGTCTTTTATGTTTTTTAAGCCTCCTTTTTTTTTGTAATTCAATTTTGATGATAGGATAGACTTCAACACTATTTCAAACAACAGTAATAAAGAGAGTTATATTCTGCATTTGTTATTTTATTATTGCCCCTTGTCTCTGTTTTTGTCTTCTCACATGGTCGTTTTGTTAATCGTACTATGAAGATTTACGGAGAAGAAACACGGGATCCTACTGGAATTCTCTAGGTTGTTATGTGTGAATATTTCTTATTACAACACATCCTGAACTATAATACCTGAGAGAAGCTCGAGGAAGGTTTCCTGGTAGTCTCACAAGATGAGTTTACTTCCCTTCTTCATAACACGATGACTGTTTTGCCTGCGTATCTTTCACATCCTTTTTTTTTTTTTTGGTTTTTTGAGACAGGGTTTCTCTGTGTAGCTTTGCGCCTTTCCTGGAACTCGCTTTGGAGACCAGGCTGGCCTCGAACTCACAGAGATCCGCCTACCTCTGCCTCCCGAGTGCTGGGATTAAAGGCGTGCGCCACCACCGCCCGGCTTTTTCACATCCTTTTATGACAGAAATCTTCTTAGTGATATCATCATAGTGTTAGTAGTATATCACTCATTACATTGTCTCATGAATGTTGTGAGCAGCATTCCATCTGTTCTCATTTAAAAAATAGCAGAAAATGAAGATGTCTGCCACATGTTGAGAGATTGTGGGTACATGTGTAGACATGTGTTTATGATTTTCAACAATGACTTGATTTTTTCTTTTGAAAGTTTATAAGATTTCCTTATGTCATATCATTTTCAGGAAATAAAATAGTTCATCAATTGATCTTAGCGGACACATACTGTTATTTTTGGACAGCTCCCTATGTTTTAGAACTTAGTAAACATATTGATTTCCCAGTTTTCAACCTTGTAGCACACTTTCTTTTCAAGGGCATGTAGCTAATTTCAAGTGCTGTTTCTTTATATTTGCACTTCACTATTTTTCTCTTGTTTTGAGAGCATTTTATCTGAACAGAAAAATATGCTCCAATACAATGTTCATATTATCATGGTTGCAAAATACAAATAATTAATTTCAGCAACTTTTGATGTATTTATTATTTTTTTATTTGTCAGTGAGTTTCCTCTGATGTAATTTTCTGTTATTATTTTTATAACTTGTCTGGCCCTCAATTTCTCTACATACCAGAATAAATATCAACAATATTTCTTAGAACTGCTTCACTTTTTCTTTACTGATCTCCATGTTGGTTGATTCCTAATAAATGCATAATTTATTGTTCTCTAATATTGTTACACTTATGGAAAAAATAAGGATAATGAAAGCTTTATATAATGCTTATCCTAGTCAAGTGAGTTTTAAAGATATTAAAAATTGAAGTTTATATCAAATCGTAAAACCAAGAAATACACAAATCATTGTACCCTGAGATATGGTATAAATTTTAAGTTGAAATCAATCTTGTGAAGTTCATTTGGTCACTTACTTTATTATGTAAAAATAAATATGTGAAGCACTTCCTTATAAAGGTTAAAATCATGGTTCTGCTTCTTCCTGGGGATCATTGACTGCATTGGTCTACAAGGGAAGGGAACAGAAACGGTTAACAGGGTTAGGACCTCTGTGGGTACCACGGAGACAGCTCTCCTGAAGACAGACTTTGGTGAATCACCTCAACTTTATTCCAGACTATACGGAATACCTAGGGTTGGGGAGGCTGCGCACGAACCCTGATTGGTGTTCAATAGCATGGCTCTACCACGCGGCTTCTTAGTGGCAGGGGGTCCTGTAGCAGAACTGCTAGCACAAGTCTTCTTAGCAGGAATCTGTGCCGAGGGCCAAGCTAAAGACACATCTGTCATCTCGCTTAGAGACAGCTTTCAGATAAGGTCAGTCCTCTGGGCCCAGGGACATTCTCCAGATAAGGGAAGGCATAGAGCAGGACGTTCGGCTGCAGGGAAGGCGTCTCCATGTTATCAAGTTCTTAGAAAAAGCTGCCAGACCATGATAGACTGCAACCTCTGACCAGCCAACAAGGCCTTCCCACAAAAATTTTACAAGTGTGCAGATACTGACACTTTTGTAAGCACCCATGTGCTACTGATTTTTTTTATTATTTATAGATATACACGTTATTACATTTTAACAGCCTAAAGCAATATAGAGTCATATAACTAAATACTTAATACTGAGGCAATAATAAAATATTGGAGGAGGTTATGGGGATGTGACTCAGCAGGCAAGAGTCCTTGTTCTATATACATGAAGATCAGAGTTGGAATCTCCACATGAAAGACTGGCATGTCAACTGTTCCTGTATACCCAAAATTGAGGGATAAGGACTAGTGTATCCTGAGAGATTATTGCCCTGCTATCCTAACTAAAAAATGAGTTTCCAGTTCATTGAAAGACCCTGCTTCAAGGCAGTAAATTGAAGAAAGATAGACAATGCTGGACGGTGGTGGCTCACGCCTTTAATCCCAGCACTCCAGAGGCTGAGGTAGGCGGATCTCTGTGAGTTTGAGGCCTGCCTGGGCTACAGAGTGAGCTCCAGGAATGGTGCAAAGCTACACAGAGAAACCCTTTCTTGAAAAATAGACGAATGTTCCTAATATACTTCTCTGGCCTCTGAATGGGCATGTACTACTGTGTGTGACCCTACATAGTCACATGCATGCACCATATACACACATATACAGACGATAATAAATTAAAAGATAGAGAAGACTTTAATCTTTTTTAATTAAATCTTCTCAATATATAATCTACTCATTTACAATAGCTCATCTGAAAGTAAAACTTATATTTTGTGTATTATTTTTGCCATATATGTATATTGAATTAATAAATGTATTTTTTCACATGTGGATTTCATATTCACTGTTTAGCAAGCTTAACATTTAAAATATTGTTATTCCCATTGCTAAGAATGCATTAAATTCTCAGTAAATTTCATATTATTATTTCAATAACTGGTTTTTTTTATTAAGAAGATAGTAATACAATTCAGAGAACAAACTTTCTTAGACACAAGAATGACATGGACATTTACTCTCTAATTTTAAAAGGGAAATATCCCAGTTCCTACCAATATTTAGGTCAACAATAAAAGATAAAATTCATAAGGTGTGAATGAGGCTTTCATTTTTCCCCTCCCTTACAATATTTGCCCTTTAGAAGTTTCACCATTAATTTTATTAGTTGGCAAAAGGTGATGATTGTAGAGTTAATGTCAACTGCTAAGTGGGACAGTTCGAGTGTAGCTGTAATTCCAGAAAGCAGCAGATGAAGTAGAAATGGACAGGCAGAATTCACCAATAATCAAGGTGTTCCCATTTCAACAAAAGCCGAGTCACATTATGACTGTGTGTCAGTCTTGGTGCAAGCAGAGGAAGACCCACTAGCATATAGTGATTCATACATATGTTCCCAGGAATTGGCATATGCTGTTGTTTGGACTGGATAGGAGATATGCAGTCAACATAATTCACCACCCACACAGACAGTCGAACTCAGACACAGGGTTAGCATCCTCTGCCTCAGCATAAATTGTTCTTCTGGATGGCTCAATTTTTTCTTCATTGAAATAAGGTTGTAAGAAAATCTAGGATGATGCACATTGCTTGTAGTTCACTAATTATTCATATCAATTATACCCATATAATAACAGACCACACACACAGGCTTTATTGAACATCCAGCATCTCTAGATTCTAGCCACCTGATGAATAAAACTGATAGTACATTAGCCAATAGTAAAGGCTTTGCAGAAACATCATCAAAATGAATGTGAAAACTGAGTGCAGAAACAGAAAGTAACACATTTAATAAGTAATAATAAAACAGAGTATAACCTTTAGCAAGAATGAATGAATATGGCACAATCCACATTTTTTTCTATAGGTGAAATTTTTAAAGAAAGTATAAAATCAGATGACAAAGTGATTTCAACTGTCACTAAAGTTTGGTTTGTAAAGCAGTTTAAATGATTTGATTTACAATAGCCTCAGAAAATATAAGACATCCTTATTATTTATCAAGTGATTCTAAAATGATTTGCTGTTGCTGCCTCCACTCTGTGACAGAATTAAGACTCAAGAGTGAAAAGTGTGAGGTAGAAAAAGGTAAAAATCAAGTTGTTGCTGGGCATTGGTGGCACACGCCTTTAATCCCAGCACTCGGGAGGCAGAGGCAGGCGGATCTCTGTGAGTTCGAGGCCAGCCTGGGCTACCAAGTGAGCTCCAGGAAAGGTGCAAAGCTACACAGAGAAACCCTGTCTCGAAAAACCAAAAAAAAAAAAAAAAATCAAGTTGTTGAAGAAAATTTATAATGCCAGGAGGTGTTGGAGCTGGGATCTGGTTATGAACATTTATTCCACAGCCTTCGCACTCAGTCATTAGATCATTGTTGTGATTATTGCTCTGTGCGGTGCAGTTTCAAGAGAGGGTGATGTCAATATTTAAATTTTGTCAAACAAATGCTTTGATTTCATAGAGGATATTCATTAGAACACATAGAAATTGAATAATATTTGAAGATGCTCCTAAATAAGCTATTTTTCAACAAATGTTTAATGAATTCAGAATAGTTTTTACCTGTTTTCTTTCAGATTTAGTTCTCAAGATGTATTATACAACCAACTTAGAAATATAAACAGGAGTATCATAGTGTAATACCAAAAATACTGAATAACCTATATATCTATCTAGTAAAAAGATAAACACTTATAAATGCTTTTATGAAGATTGGACATCAAAGTTATCTACCAGACCAAAAGGAAAGTTGATCAGACTATTCCTCATCATCTTATTTTCTATGGAAATAGAAAGCAGAAGAAATTTAACAAACTTCATCTATGATTTGCTATCATTTCTTAATATTTTTATTGAGTTAAATAAGCTTCAAATTTTTCATTGAGTTGTCACATACAACATGGAGTGTTGAGTAAATTAATTGCTGTGCAGAATAAATAATATACCTTACACATATACACTTTACTTATGGCTTTCTAAGTCTTAATTTTCAGAATCTTACCTTTATTTCTTCATGCATTTTTGGGTACTGAGTAGTATTACATCTAAAGATGAGTTCTTGTTTTTCTTGTAAGTATGGTTTCTGGTTTAGTACTCAAGAACTTGCAATTTCCCTAGAAGTACTATTCTCACATAGTTTGAGATTTAAATCTCATGAATTCCATCAGACATTTTTGAAAGTGAAGAAAAATGTAATGCTCTTCTTGTTTGAGTGGTTTGTAGGAGTTACATATTGTCCTTGAAAGAACTCTTGAAATGGCTTTACTGTATATGGAGATACACAAACAAATCAAATTTGAAAACCAATATTTTAAAATATTATTAGTTTTCTCTGTGTAGTACATCAATTCTGCATAAAAATATCAAGTTGCTGTTTTCTGAAACCTTTCTAAGAATAATAAACAAACAACACTGACTAGCAATGTGGATTAAAGAGTAAATACTGACCAATAAATGTGGAATATAGACATTTCCAGAGATTCACAGGGTTGTCGTCACCTACAGACCCTTTACCCTGTACTAGGGGAAAAAGTCTATGCCTTTTTCCAGAAAAGATATGTTTCTACAAGAAAATGACAGTCTTTTCTGAACTCTCTCCAGTAAGAGGGAATAATGGTTGTCTAAGGTCCTTATGTAATCAGACATTAATAATGTTTCCACTTCTACTTCTTCCTGGAGCTCTTTAGGACCTGTGAGTCTGCCCGCATCCCATAGCCACATAGACCTCAGTAAGAAATGAGGCATGAGAAATAAGCAAGAAGGTATTTTGTAGGAAAAGAATATCTATTCAATCAGTTGCCTCTGATCTAAAAAGCAATAATAGTATATAAGGAAAAAGTCCAAGTTGCATATGTTATTTACAGAAGAGCAGGTTAACTTTGATTTGAAATCTAGACAAAGTAAATTGTTATTCTTACCAATTAGATTTTTTTCAGGGAATGTTTATCTTTTTAAATTAGATATGTTTTGTTCTGGACTCATCTGATACCATTATGCCTGATTCTGTCATCATATCCCAACGCTGTCACTACTATCAAGATTAGATAGTCTAGGCTCTCTGCTCCTCCCTGTTCCACAGACAACCTTATCTTTTCGTGCAGTGCCAGCCTCATTCCTGAGACAAGATGGTGAAGATTTCAGTGAACGGATTTGGCTGACTTGGATACCTGGTTACCAGGGCTGCCTTCCAGTCTGGCAAAGTAGTAATTGTTGCCATCAATGATCCCTTCATTGACCTCAACTACATGGTCTACATGTTCTAGTATGACTCTACCCACGACATATTCAATGACACAGTCAAGACTGAAAGTGGGAAGCTTGTTGTCAATAAGGAGGCCATCACCATCTTCTAGGAGCGAGATCCCGCCAAAATCAAGTGGGGTGAGGCTGGTGCCGAGTATGTTGTGGGGTCCACTGGTGTCTTCACTACCATGGAGAAGGCTGGAGCCCACTTGAAGGGTGGGGCCAAAAAGGTCATCATCTCTGCTCCTTCTGTTGATGCCCCCATGTTTGTGATGGGTGTGAACCATGAGAAGTACGACAATTCAGTTAAGATTGTCAGCAATGCTTCCTGCACCACCAACTGCTTAGCCCCCCTGGCCAAGGTCATTCATGACAGCTTTGGCATTGTGGAAGGACTCATAACCACAGTCCATGCCATCACTGCCATCCAGAAGACTATGAATGGCCCCTCTGGGAAGCTGTGGCATGACGGCCATGGGCTGCCCAGAACATCCACCAGTGCTGCCAAGGCTATGGTAAAGGTCATCCCAGAGCTGAATGGGAAGCTTACGGCCAAGGCCTTCCATGTTCCTACCCCCAATGTGTCTGTCATGCATCTGACATGCCATCTGCAGAAACCTGCCAAGTATGATGACATCAAGAAGGTGGTGAAACAGGCATCTGAGGGCCCACTAAAGGGCATCCTGGGCTACCCTGAGGACCAGGTTGTCTCCTGTGACTTTAACAGTGACCCCTTTTAATGCTGGGGCTGGCATTGCTCTCAATGACAACTTTGTGAATCCTGTTTCCTGGTATAACAATGAATTCAGCTACAGCAACAGGGTGGTAGACCTCATGGGCTCCATGGCCTCCATGGCCTCCAAGGAGTAAGAAGCCCACCCTGGACCACCCACCCCAGCAAGGACAGAGCAAGAGAGACCCTCAGCTGCTGAGCAGTTCCTGTCCCAACTCAGCCCCTGACACTGAGCATCTCCCTCAGTTTCCATCCCAGACCCCCAGAGTGACAGGAGAGACTTAGGGAGCCCTACTCTCTTGAATACCATCAACAAAGTTCACTGTACCCGTAAACAAAAAGATTACATAGTCTATGATCAAATTGATTACATATATTTATTCTCAAATTAATTTTCTATCAAATAAAAATTTCCCTAATATGGTAGAAATATTCATATGTTTTCCATTCCCTCAGCTTCAAAAATATTCCAGGAATAAAACAGTGGATACTGTATCTCCAAACTCCTAAGACAGAGTTTAAGAAATGTAATAGAAATGAAATATTATTATTATTATTTTTTCCGAGACAGGGTTTCTCTGTGTAGCTTTGCGCCTTTCCTGGAACTCACTTGGTAGTCCAGGCTGGCCTCAAACTCACAGAGATCCGCCTGGCTCTGCCTCCCGAGTGCTGGGATTAAAGGCGTGCGCCACCAACGCCCGGCGAAATATTATTTTATAGGTACCATTATTACATACTTGACAACATGGCCAGTCTTAAATGTTCTTATGTGGCCGTGTCTGACTAGATTCTTTATATAGAAGACAGGACAGGTCTTATTTTTTTTTTCAATGGAGGAAGAGATTATTTGGCTGACTGTCGAATGGTACAGTCAGTCCATCAGAACAGGGAAGGCATGAAAGCAATGGCCTGTCACATTGTACCCCCTCCCTCCAGGAAGCAGAGAGAGGCAGTGCTTGTGGTCCATTTGTTCTCTTTATTTAACCAAGGAACCTGATCCATAGATCTTCTCATCTAAACCTCTCTGAAAACACCCTCTCTGGCATTTCCGAAGTCATTCTAAATCCTGTTAATTTGACAAGATTAACCATGCTTGTCAGTAAGACTAGAACAATTTGAACCTCAAGATTATTTTTGAAGCCAGCCTGGACTACATGAAGCCTTGTCTCAATAAATCCAAAACAAGGCTGTGCTTGTGGTTCAAGTGGTAGAGGGCTCACTGACGACACAGGAAGGTCTTCGCTCCATTCCCAGTGCTGTGTAAAAATGAAACAATAGAAAAATGGTGCAGTGGTAGTGACTGCTAATAATCCCAGAATTCTAGGGGTAGAGACATGAAGATTGGGAACACAATGCTATCCTTGTCTCCACAGAAAGTTGGATGCCAGCTTGGGCTAGATGAAATCCCATGATTAAAAAAAAAAAGCAGACTGTGGTTGATATATTGGGCACACCAATAAACTTATCTGGGGGTCAGAGAACAGAACAGCCATAATATTAAACATAGAGGTTAGGCAGTGGCAGCACATGCCTTTAATCCTAGCATTCCAGAGGCAGAGATCCATCTGGATCTCTGTGAGTTCAAGGCCACACTGGAAACAGCCAGGCATGGTGACTCACACCTTTAATCCCAGGAAGTGATGGCAGAAAGCAGAAAGATATATAAGGCATGAAAACCAGGAACTAGTGCTGGTTAAGCTTTTGCCTGGTTAAGTTTTCAGGCTTTCGAGAAGCAGTTCAGCTGGATGAGGACTCAGAAGCTTCCAGTCTGAGGAAACAGAATCAGCTGAGGAATTGGCGAGATGAGGCTGTGGCTTGTTCTGCTTCTCTGACCTTCCAGCATTCACCCCAATACCTGGCTTCAGGCTTGTTTTTAATTAATAAGATCTTTTAAGATTCGTGCTACAAGCAGACAAACAAACACATTCTCTTTTCTCTGATCTGTTCCAACAGCTACTTTGGTGGCATCAATTATCACTGCTGGCTGGGTTCTCCTTGCATGTCCTCATGACCTCAGGCACACTCACATAGCTTTCTCTTCCCTGTGATGCTACCATACTGGCCAGGCAATCGTTACTGAGAACCAGCACAAGCTTTCACATCTTCTGTTCATGTGCCCTAAGATAAAATATGTTACTTGAGGTACAGAAACCAACCAGAGGTAAAAGCTCAACCAAAACGTGGGCCATTTCTGACTCCATCACTCTCAGCTCCAGCATCATGGCTGCCTGCATACTGCCAGCTTCCCTGTCATGATGATAATGGACTAAACCTCTGAAACTGTAAGGGAGCTACATCAATTAAATAGATTTATTTATAAGAGTTGCCATGGTCATGATGTCTCTTCACAGCAATAAGAAAACCTAACTAAGACAGAAGTTGCTACCTGGACTGGAATATTGCTGTAATAGGCCCGATCATGCTTTTGTTTGGAGTAATATAGACTTTAGTACTTTGGGTTAGGAAAGCAGTGGAATGCTTTAAGCACTACTTAATGAGGAATAAGAGTAGGAGCATGGGAAAAAATGGTGCTGATAAGGTTTGAAATGTCAGGAGTTGACTCAAGAGGTTTCAGAGAAAATTTTAGGTTGTTGCCTAGAAATCACTCTTGTGATATTTTGGTGAAGGAAGTGGTTGCCTTTTGCCGTTATCCTAAGAGTTTGTCTGAGGCTAAAGTGAAGTGTTTTGGATTAATTCCGTTGGCCAAAAAATCTCAAAACAGCCTACCATAGACTTTGTAGTGTGGAAATTAGTGGTAACTCTAGTGAAGATACAAAATGAAAGGAGCAAGCTGAGCAAAGAAAAATATTTGAGAAGAAGAGCACCACAAAGTAGAATGGAGCTGAATTCTTTGTTCAAAGAGATAAACAGATTAAGAAATGGAATAAATGGGGTCACCTCAGGGCAAGATTCCAATAGCTAAGTTTTCAATTTGCAGAAATGAATTAAAGAAAAGTTTTGAGCTTAGGGTGGTGGTGGTGGTGGTGGTGGTGGTGGTGGTGGTGGTGGTGGTGCACACCTTTAATCCCAACACTGAGAATGCAGAAGCTGACTGATCTCCGAGTTTAAGGCCATCCTGGTCTAAAGATCAAGTGTAAGGAGAGCTAAGTTTAGGCAGTGAAAGAAAACATAAAGCTGATGAAATTATTAAACAAAGGGGGCATATTCTAGCCCCAGCAAATAGTAGAACTTTACAGTTTTGGGCACTTGATTCTGGCTTTAGAGTGAAAGATAGAAGAAATGGGTTATGGAAGTTGCCTTTGCACTTTAGGACAACCACTGAGGCCAGTTGTGTATCAATGGTGTCCCTGAATGGAGGCCGAGTAGAGAGGCCATTACATGAAGCTATGAAGTTGAAGCTTGGATTGCCTTGGAGAACCCAAGGTGTTAGAGATGGCAGAGTGGTGGGATACCTGCTGAAGAGAGCTACCAACAGAGAAAGTGTAACTAGCCCAAGAGAAAGAAGTGTGTTGCAGTCAACAAAGCTGGACAGAGTTGGACATGCATTTTGACCTCAGACATAGAGATGCAGAGCTTGGAGTTCACCCAGGTGATTTTCAGTCTTGCTTTGGTCCAGCATTTCCTCATTATTCTCCCTTCCCTGTGTGTTGGAATGGTAATGTATATACTTTAACATTATATGTTGGAGATATGTGATCTGCTTTTTGATTTTGATTTTTTATAGGTGATTACAGTTAAGAAATTGTCATGGATCTCAGAAGAGACTTTGGATGCTAGACTTTGAAACAAGTTTAAGACTGTTATAGACTATGGGGACTTCTGAAGTTGGACTGAATGCATTTTTTTTTGCACTATGATATGGCTATAAGCCTTTGGGGGCCAGGGAATAGAATGTGGTTGTTTGAAAGCAAATGTCCCCCAAAGGGTGTGGCACTATTAGGAGGTGCAGCCTTGTTGGAAGAAGTGTGTCACTGTGCAGGCAGGCTTTGAGGTTTCTTTTCTCAAGCTCCACTTGGTGTGACAATGAGTCAATGTCCTGTTGCCTTTGAGTCAAGATGTAGAACTGTCAACCCCAGAACTCCATCTGCCTGCATGCTGCCATGCTCCCCATTCTGATGATAATGGACTGAACCTCTGAAACCATGAGCAAGTCACCTCAATTAAATGTTTTTATTCATAAGAGTTGCTGTGGTGATGCTCTCTCTTCACAGCAATAAAAAACCCTAAGACAATAACTATGATATAAAATATAGTATGCAGCTACATATGAACATGATTATTAACTACAAATATACTTGTACCAATTAATAAACACACAAACACATATATGAACAACTATATGTTCATATATGTATGCACACAAATATATTTCATGAATGCATAGATACAAGAATAGTCTTAGATCTGTACATATATACACAGATATCACATAAACAAAAATAGTGTATTTCACTACAACAATGCTATGTTTGAGCTTAGCATTACTCCATCTAAACAATATGATACCTCATTTTTATGTGTTCATTAAATACCTATCACACAATTAATGCTGAACTAAATTATCACTAAAACAGAGAAAAACCTAATTACCTTCATGTGATACTATAGTTTTACATACATTTAATCCAAACATATACTGATCAACAACTTATGAAATAATATAATCATTAAAATTTTATAGGCTGACATTTGGGCTGTCATGTTGGTGAGACTATGGGTGTAGCTTCTGACATTGTTAGAAGAAAATCTCAGAGCAAACTCCCTAATCCTCTGGTTCTTACATCTTTCCAGCCCTTCTTCTACAATGTTCTCTGAGCCTTACATGCAGAAGTGTTTTGTATCTATATCCATTGGGCTCCACAGCTCTGCATTTTGATTGGTTGTGTTTTTCTTTAGGGGTCTCCATCCTTGCAAAGAGAATTTTCCTTGATGAGTGGTGAAGACCTGAGTAAGGATGACACCAATAGAGATATCAAAATGTATTGGCAAAAGCCCATGAGCCCTCAATTCTACAAAAGGAATTATAAACAACTGAGGAAAGCTGGATCAGGAGAGGTGGTCTTCCTCACAGAAAAGCACACCAATTGATTGTCCATGCCAAACAGACAGCCCTTAAAACATACATATGAGTAACATTATATAGACTGAGGAGGTTATACTTTTGAATACATATTTATACACACATAGATATATGCATGCAGTAACAATTAATGAAAATGGAGGCTATGAATTCGAAGAAGAATGGGGAAAAGTATGTGGATGGGTTTGGAGGGAGGACAGGGAATAGAGAAATGTAATTATATTGTAATCTCAAATATAAATAATAATAAGCTATAAACATATTAACAGCTTTATAAAATTTTATTATAAAAATGTTATCTGATAGTTAAGTGTAGAATGAAATTACAATAGGAACTTATATCAATTAATAATACGTTAGTTGAGAAACCAGCTTCAAAATATCTACAAAAAAATTAGGAAATACACTGAAACACTAATGTTCAAAGACAGAACATTGTTTTATTGAATGAGGATCTGCATACCTCATTTATATAAAATTTTGATCCATAGACATAAATATGGCCAATATCCATTTATTTATTTATCTAGACCCTCTCCTGCCTGTTTTAAATTCCTACAAATTTCTCCATTTGAATTTCAAATATATAATATCTCCCTTTAATTTCACATTTTTCTTCACTGAAGCTGGTATAATATTCTTTAAAAAACAAAACCTAGAAGGAATAATGAAACAAAAGTTTCAACTATGTTCCATCTTTTTATGAGATAATGTACTTATCACTTTCTCTCGTGTTTTCTCGAGTCTTGGATTTTAATCCCTCTGGAACAGAAGCTTCTGTCTTCCTCCAAGAATCTTTGCTAGCAGCTGTTGTTGATCCTGGATTTTCACTTTTAGTTCCAGAAGTCCATGCACAGCTGTGCAGTTGAAGGGATTAAAAGTTAGAATATTGTTTTGGAGGAGTTATGCACTGTTGGCAGGAAGAAAAACAGTTTCCAACTCTTCGGAGTTCACAAACGTTAACTTCTATCTCCTGAGGTAATCCTCTTCCCATTATATATTCCTGAGCTCCTAAGATGAGCAGCATCTCACTTTTGATGTAGGAAATAAAGTATTTCTTGCCTTTAGCAATAATAAAATCTTTACAGAGAAGCTTGCATCCCACAGACTGGAAGCCACACTACAAAATACCATGATCCAGTGCCTGTAGCACTTGAAAAGGGTTTGGAACTAATATATAAATTGTGTTAAAGGAGAGAAAGAGAGGAACAGAAAGGAAGGTTTGTGCTCTTGTTGGGTGTTTCTGCAAGTAGGAAGACATTGCTCAACAATCACAACTTTCCCATGTTTGTTATTAAGCAGTCCAGTGTGAAAAAACATAAGAAACCAGCAACCCCCATGTGAAAGAAAGCACGTGTGTGTCTCTGAGGATACATCTAAAACACTAACAGTGTATTCCATTAAGAAAAGAGACACATTCCGGCCAAACACAAGCCCTCTTCTTATTTCAAACCATAAGTGTCCCAAACAAGTGACTCATGGAACATGACTGTACATTTCAAGTAGGCTGCAAGTAGTTGTAAATATTAATTATTTAGCATAGCATAGAGCATTTAAAACAAGAGAAACAGAGCAGGATAAGGGAGAGGAACAGGTGTAAAATAAGACAAAAAATGAATTACACATGTATGAAGTTGTCAATTGCCAAGAAATTTTTTAAAAGAAGAAAATCAATATAAAAGAAACATCATGAAGGAAAAGAGAATATGTATTGTGGCTAGTCTATCACAAGTCAAAATCTAAATCTGTGTTAATAGAACATCAAATCTTGACATGAGGCAGAAAAAAGAAACAGTGGACCAAAAACCAAACTCCCTGAGGAGACGAACAGACAGTTTTAAAGATGTGTAAGACTGCGAGATGATAAGGAAATACTGAAGAACAGTTTTCAGGAAAACAGTTGTTTACAGGAATTGAATAACTGCTTTTAACTCTTTATACAACTGATTCCCGAGTATGTTATGAATTTGATTCTGTAAGAGAAACATTTAAAATTATAAAATAACAGAAAGGAAGTTTAAAATTTTGGCAGAGGAAATTTATTCAAAGCAAGGAAATTCATGATAGAAAAACATGATATTTGCCAGAGTAAAAAATCAGTAATATATAATTTAAAAAACTTCCATTAGTACATAGAAAGACAGACAATCATACTTGTGATTTACTTCCACAGGACACATACACATATTTGTCTACATGCTCATAACCTTTGAACTTGTGAGACAATTCTACTGTTAAAAATAGTCAAACAGATGAATAATAAGTTCACAAAGTAGTGATATGCAGTCCACAGCCATAAAAAGGTATGAAAACCAATCGTTTGATAAAATATTTCACGGGACCACACCCTTTAACAAAGAACTATAGGCAAGTAATGGCTGCTGGAAGACTCTCTCATGGATGGGATCTCTCATTGGTCCTCCAGTGTAGAATGGGCAGCCCTGAAACCACACACACAGACACTCACACAGACACAAACTCAGCAGGTCATATTTATGTATTTGTGCATACAAATGTTTACACATATTACATAACAATAATATAGAAAAAGAGGCCAGTAACATGAGAGTAGGTGGGCATTGAAGGGGCTAAGGAAAGGATAAGAAGGGAGAAAATTATGTAATTTTGTTTCAGTATATTACAAAAAATAAACACATTAAACAAGATCAGATAACACCAACTCTTGATGGTGGTGTATAGCAAGCTGAGTGGTTTATTCACTACACACAGAAGTATAAATTGGAAGAAATATTTAAAATAATTTTACAGCCACAATGAAGCCACATCATTTCTTTTCTTTTCTTTTCTTTTCTTTTCTTTTCTTTTCTTTTCTTTTTTCTTTTTTTCGAGACAGGGTTTCTCTGTGTAGCTTTGCGCCTTTCCTGGAACTCACTTGGTAGCCCAGGCTGGCCTTGAACTCACAGAGATCCGCCTGGCTCTGCCTCCCGAGTGCTGGGATTAAAGGCGTGCGCCACCACTGCCCGGCAACCACATCATTTCTAATCATTTAATCATTTTCATGCAATAAAGGAAAACATTTGACAATTTACACAAAATACAATTCCAATGAGAATCTTTTGGGAGAAAAGAAAAAGTAGCCTATTTGAGTGGAATCTGTTACATTCATCTGATAATAAAGATGACTTCATTTCAGCTAGCTGGGTGTGTTTTTTAACCTTTTCTTTACAAAGCATTCTTTAGAGAAGATTTTTAAAAGGAAATTTGCATTGTTTATGGACACATATGAAATAAGACTGTGGATAAGGCAGATGAACAATTAACTCATATTACATTTTTTTCTTTTTGGGAGCAGTATAATAAAGAAAGGGGAAGATTATTGAGGAGGGAAATGGTATTCACAACATGATAAAATGATAAAATGGTATTTATGGCCTGTGATAAGATATATTCCTTAGCCAACTTGTCAAAAAATGCTTAAAACTAATTATGTTTCTACTAGGGCTAAACATACAAATGCATCACTTTGTTTGTATGAATAGTTTTTATAACTGAGATCATGGGGAAGTAGCCCTGGCTTGCCTCACACACATGCTCATTCTTCCTAAAACTCTGCAGCATTTTCTACCCTTACATGCCTCTCTAACTGGCTGATACAATTTTCTGTTTGGTATTTTGTATTAAAAATGAATCTCAAATGGTTATTATCTTATCAGCTTATAGAAAACAAGCCATTTAAATGTCCTTAACCTGAAAATTTGGAAGAGGTAACTATAATGAAATGAGAAATTGCAATCTACAGTTAAGGAGACATTCAAATTTTGTTTTGATAATTTACTGGATATTCTTTTTTATATGAATTCTCTTTCTACCTGGAATACAATGTGAGTTGGATCAGTCTAGAAAAATAAAGTGGCATTTTTACTATCAATTAAATACCCTCAGAGTAAGCACTGAGAAGACATAAAATATAGAACTGGGCTACTCTAAATGAACATGGGTGGCCCCTCAAAATTTGATTGATTCAATATGCACCTACTTAGCAGAATCTGTAGTCAGTGGTTTCTGAAATTAATATAAAATCATTTCATGAAGTTTTTCTTTATGAGCAAATCAGTTCATTTCAAAACAGAAGTTTGTTCTATACAAACAAGAATTTCTGGTCAGATATATTGAACAAAAGAAGCTGGTAAGAAATCAAAATTAGGGCTGAGAGTTTCCTCAAATAAGTGCAGACCTATGCTCTTTGTTTTGGCTTCCTTGTTACCTCTTTCCAGTTAATTGGGTTGTCTTGTCTGAATTGGTCTGCTAAAGAGACATTCCCTTGATCTATTTGCAGCAACCATACTCATTTTGACACTCTTAAGAGTTCTAGCCTATGACTTAGGCCAAGGTGCAGGATAATTTAGGTGGGGCACTAGCAGGAGAAAGAGAAGGTGAAATTGGTTGAGGTGGAGAGACTTGACTTTAGCTCTTCATAAATGCTTAGAAAATTAGAATTCTATGACTTTGCCAGTGTTAGATTCATTATATTGCGCAGTGATTAAGCACAGTGTTTAAGCTGAGCTCTTACTGTTATATAAAGTGCCTCTGGGGTAACTCTAAATTGCAGATTTTCTACACTTTTCTCTCCATGAGATTCTGAACTCCTATAGATAATAGCCTGTGAACAAAGCTTCTGTATGTAAAATAGATTTTATAGCCCATATTTGATGAATAGCACACTCACAAAAGTACTCTTTTTAAAGGTATCATTCTGTGCCAGAAATTTTATATAAGCCATTTAATCTATGCCCAAATTCTGACAAAACAAAGGGAGATAGGAATAGATGCTGACAGGATAGAATGAGTCTAGTAACTGGCAACAAGGATGCTCATAACAAGTGTCTGTGACAGCATAAAGAGCACAATTTTAGTGTTCTGTGAACTGTGATGCCTGGCTGCCATACAACTTACAATACAGTACTTTTATTCATAGCAGAATCTAATAATGCCAGAGACTATAGCTATCTACTATCAGAAAATATATAGCATATGCATGATCTTTCCAGGAAAGTAATAATTAAGATGTTCCAAATTTTAATCAAAGAGTTTCCAAATAACAGGAAAAACATTCAGTGTCCATGCTTTTCTTACAATGTTTTTAGTACTTGAGAGATAAAATATGTTAAAGGCTTGGAAAGATGAACCTGCAGGAAGATTTATAAAACAAAACAATATATTTAAAAAAAAATGACAAATGACAAATTTCCTCTGATAACAAACTGGCATATTTTCTATTACACAATAAATAGAATAAAGTATTAAAACAGTTGTTAGTCTCTTTGGCATGAGAAGGTACTCTGCAGGCTAAGGCAAAAGAAATGTGAACACCAACCATGCCACAAAATCTCAACATACGATCTGTCCTGCCTGCAAGATGTTCTGGGGCAATGGTGGTGCAGAACATGTGCTACTGGGTCACGAATGACTGGTTTAATTTGAGACACACCCCACAACCCATACCATGTATTGCCTGGATGGCCAGTAACCAGAGACTGGATAGCCCAGGGACCTAGGATAGAACCAAATACGACTGCCAAAACACAACACAAGAAAGCAACTTCCGTAACTACTCTAATACAAAGTGTAAACAAACCAAGGTGCTGTATGTCACTGACATTTTAAAAAGTCTAGAGGAAGATAGGACAGTGAGTCACTTAACAGTTTTCAAGTCAACTTGTACCTTCAGTGGTTCCAGAAGTAGCAAAATAGAAGCCCCACAGGCACACCGATCTCCTGTAAGTAAGATGGATTTTTCTGCAGTGGTGGCAGGCACATCATGTGTCCCATGAGTAGTGCTTGCTGATGACAGCCCCGGTGCATGGCAGTGAAGTGAGTTCTGGGAGAGGTTCAGAACGTTTTCACCATAGACATACTGCGGATGAAACTGGAGTGTGATGTCCTCTGCTCTGATGGTTTGCTCCGGTGTGCAAATTCCACATACACTTCTTCAAATAAAAAAAAAAAAATACTCATTGTCTTAGTTCGTCTGTCATCATGGTGACCAAATACCTACGAAAAAGCAATGTGAGTGATAAAAGGTATGTTCTAGCCCACATTTTCGGTATTTCTAGGCAGGGACGATGGGGCAGAAGAGAACAGAGAAGTGTTCCTGTAGGGCACAGAGAGAGTACAAGGAGGCAGAGAGGAGTTCAGGCCAAGCTGCGGCACACAAGACCTCCTTCACAAATAACTGCGGACTTCTGCTAACAGAGTAGCAGTAGTTGCAACGAGTCAATATGGCTGCCCAAACAAAACCTGAACAATGACACAGGAATGGGGGAAGTCTTACTTGACTTCCACCGCTGATTAAGAGCTACATGCAATTAACAAATGCTGAGAGAGTGAGACTTTGTTTTTACGAAGGATGAGCCCTCTTTTTGTTCTTTATTTTAATTTTGTTTCATTTTACATACCAACCACAGTTCCCCTCCCTCTCCTCCTCATACTCACCCCCCCACCCCATCCTCACCCACCCACCATACACTCCTCAGAGAGGATAAGGCCTCACACGGGGAGACGGCAAAGCCTGGCTTACCAAGTTGGGGCAGGATCAAGCCTCCCCACGCTGCATCCAGGCTGAGCAAGGTCTCCCACCATAGGAAATGGGCTCCAAAAAGACAGTTCATGCACAAGGGATAAGTCCTAGTCCCACTGCCAGGGGCCCCACAAACAGACCAAGCCACACAACTGTCACTCACATTCAGAGAGCCTAGTTCGTTTTCATACAGGCTCCCCAGCTTTCAGTCCAGAGTCCAGGAGTTCACACTACCTCAGGTTAGCTGTCTCTGTGGGTTTCCCCATCATGATCTTGACCCCCTCTTGCTCATATAATCCCTCCTTCCTCTCTTCGGCTGGACTCCAGGTGTTTAGCCCACTGCTTGATTATGGATCTCTGCATCTGCTTCCATTGGTTATTGGATGAAGGTTTTATGATGACAATTAGGGTAGTCACCAATCTGATTACAGGAGGCGGCCAATTCAGTCACCCTCTCTCCACGATTGCTAGGAGTCATAGCTGGGGTCATCTTTTTTGGAATCCTGGGATTTCTCTAGCACCAGGTTTTTCCCTAACCCCATAATGGCTCCCTCTATCAAGATATCTCTTTTATTGTTTTCCCTTTCTGTCTTTCTCCCAACCAAAATAAGTCAAAGTGGCAGCCTACAGAATAGGAAGAGCCCCTTTAATGGTGATCTCACACCAAATGATCAGTCCTAAAGATATATACATATCAGTAACACTAAATGGATTCAGATGTTTGCATTTATATATTTGCAGGTAACAATAAGGGTTATGGGATAATATGGAATAAATTTGGGGCCCATAAGAGGAGTCAGAGGGAGGAGAGGAAGGAGGGAATTTTGTAACTATATTTTAACTTTTAGAAAACTGTTAAGAATGTTAGAAGACCTAATCTAGAAATCTTTCTATGCTGAGGTTGCTACCCATTTGATGAAAGTTTGGAGGAATGCACTCAACAATCTCTATTTCTGAAAGCAGAGCCATGTATAATGGTGCAAATATAGTTTACTAAATGATAAATAACTCCAGTTATCCCGTATCATGGTGTTTTATCATTTTAAACAGTGAGATTTTACAGGTTTAAGTATGGATTAACTGGATTTTTTTGAGGATAGTCATACATAAAATTTTATACGATGTAGAGCTTGGGACTCAGTTTCTTCCACCTGTATATCAAAACACATATGCACACATGCATGCATGCAGGCACACAAATGCACACACCCAGACACATACGCATACTTTACACAGACACCAAATGTTCCATATTTATCTTTTTCCTAATAAGAAAATCAAGGTATGGCCTGGTTTTATTACCTCTTGAAGCTATGTATATCTCTTAGTTGAACCAATGTGCTATCATTAAGAGTTAGCATATTTTTTTCTTGCTTTTATTTACAATGTGGTCCATATATGCTATGGCTTTGTACTGGGAAATTTTTTGAATTGCTCAACAATTTAATTTCAATTTTGAAAGGAAAGAAATTCATACTTGCAAAACTATGAACATGGGGATATCAGTGAGATCAGAAGGCAGATTTTTTTTTTTTTTTGGTTTTTTCGAGACAGGGTTTCTCTGTGTAGCTTTGCTCCTTTCCTGGAACTCTATTGGTAGCCCAGGCTGGCCTCGAACTCACAGAGATCCGCCTGCCTCTGCCTCCCGAGTGCTGGGATTAAAGGTGTGTGCCACCACCGCCCGGCCCAGAGGGCAGATTTTTTTAAAGGAGACAGAATAGCAATGTCAAGGAATAAGAAGATGTTAAGGTAAAACCACACATATTATGGCTGGCAAACAAAAGAGAGGTAAGAAAGTAATGGCCTCCCTCTTTGGAGGACTTGCCCTACAACCACAAGACCCCCACCAAAGCCCATCCTCTCAAAGGCTCTAGCCCTCCCAAAGAGTACCAAATTGAAGGCCAACACTTTACTTTCTGACATTTAGAAGGTATGAGAGATACACAATATGTATTTAAGATATCATGGCTTAGAATGCCATACATGATAATAAATATCTACATTTCTTTTTTCATCTTTTAAAAAACTTATTTATTTTGTTCTTTTCTCCCCTTCTGAAGAGTATGATCTCTATCAGAACCTAGACTGACCCTGAACTTGCCCTGGAGGACAACTTTGGACTTAAGATTTTCCTGACTACACCTCACCTTCCAGTGCTGAGATTATGGGCCTGTGCCATTATCCCAGCTTCTATAGTTTTTTTTTTTTTTAATGAGCATTGTAGGGATGTTTATGTTAAAGATTATAATAGTAACATTTATTTTTTTCATATTTTAGTTTTGAGGTTGATTTAATTTTTTATGTTTAAATTTAAGCTTGATTTCATTTTACAACTATTTCTCAATACCTAGGATAAGTATTTGTTTTAACTGAATAATTGTACAACATATTGCTTATAGGATTTAATTTACAAATTATTTTATAGAGATCAGAGTGACTTAATAAAAATGTTTTATATTTTATTTAAAAGTTTACTTCTAAACATAATTTATGCATTTGAATTTGAGTTTCAAACATTGGTTTTTACAGTATTAGAAATAAAATGACAACTCTTGCCTTTTCCCCTGTGTCTCAGTAGACCAGCACTGCTCAAAATCCGACCATAGCTAAGAAGCACAAGTTCCCAGAGGGGCACACAGAAGGATTTTGCCTTTTCTAAAACTATTTCCAAGCAATAAGCCTTGAATAATATAAATTCTACTTTTTCCCAAGGATATTATGATGGCTTTATTTTTTTGTTACTGTGTTTGAAGTAATAAAGAAATAAAGTGAAAAGCAGTCTTAAATGATTTTAAAAGTTATCTTAATATTTCCTACCCACACTCATTTTCATATCATATATCAGAACAGCTAGTTCATAAGGAGCTCTAACAGCTGTCAATATCTGGGTAGTAAATGGGGAAAAAAACGTAAGACCTATCAACTTTGTAATTTTTTCCAGGGGAAGGCTGATCCTTGATAATGTTTTAGCTAGTACAAAACAAAATGTAGCCAGATTCAAATACTTAAAGCAATAGAATGTTCCAAAAGATTGTTTCTAAAATGCAACAAAATTTCTATGTCTCTCCACACAACCATTTTGGATTAGGGCAGAATGGGATGGTCAGAAATTAAGAAGCAGAATGTTAACCAAGCTGAATGCAAATAGAATCCACAAACGCTTTCACTGAAGACACAGGCCGTTATTTAAAGAATTCAATTTGTTGTTGCTGTTTTGTTCTCATTCTTTTCTATTTCCTGTTGCAGTCAGAACACTCCTTTGTGGGCTCTGTTATTGAACACCTCACAGTTCTCTCTTTAACTAGGCTTGGATTCCAGGCACTGCACATCTACTAGGCACAACTATTTTATTTTATTTGTTTTATCTTTTTACTTTTTTTATTAAGAAAAAAATTTTTACTCATTTTATATACCAATCAAAGATCCCCCTCATCCCTCCTTCTGCCCCTCCAGCCTCCCTTTCCCAACCCACCCCCCATTCCCTCCTACAAGAAGGTAAGGCCTCCCATGGGAAGGTACATTCAGTAGAGGCAGGTCCAAGCTCCTCTCCTTGTATCAAGGCTGTGTGATGTGTCCTGTCATAGGGAGTGGGCTCCAAAAAGCCAGCTCATGCACTAGGGATGGATTCTGATCCTACCACCAGGGAGCACCTCAAGCAGATCAAGCTACACAACTGTCTCACTATACAGAGGGCATAGTCTAGTCCCATGTAGGCTCCACAGCTGTTAATCTAAATTTCATGAATTCCTACTAGTTTGGTTTGGTTGTCTCTGTTTCCCCCATCATGATCTTGATGCCCTTACTCATAGAAACCCTCTTCACTCTCTCTCTCTCTCTTTGACTGGAAGTAGGCCTGGTGTTTGGCTGTGGATTTCTGCATCTGCTTCCATCAGTTACTGGAGAAAGGCTCTCTTGGTCCAATGAGCTATTTTAATACATTATCCAAGAAGAAGTATGTCTTGAAACTTTCACCTAGTTCTTTTGAAGTTACTTATATTTAAGAGATTAGCTTTGGTACCACCAGGTATGTAAGTTAGGCAAATACTATCTATAAAACTAAGTTTTCGTATACTAATAATGTAGCATAATGTGGTGATTTCCGCTGTTGACTTACTAAAGAAAGATCATTTTGGAAGAGGACACACATCAAACAATATAAACTATTTTCATGAGACAAAATACTGCCAACAAAGAAAAAAAGAAAACTCGAAACTTCACGACTTTATTTTAACATAAATTTTAATGGCCTCTTATCACTAGAAACTGGGATACGAAAATAAACACACATCATTATAAGTACATCTTCTCCATTCTCTACTTCTGAAATTGGTCCTAAGTCATAACTGATACAGAAGGCCTCATTCTTCATCTACCTGTCACATATTTTCTTTGATGTTGGCTAGAAATTAAGCTTCTCTGCATTTTTTAACTAGATGAAATGAAATGACTCTCATTTTCAGAGTACTTATGTATTTGTGTGTTTGAAAAAATATTGATAGAAAGAAATCCAGTGAGAGAAGAGAATTCATTAATATTTTGCAATATTTTTTATCAGTATGTTGGGATGGGGAGGCTGGAGGGATGGCATGGGGCATGAGGGGGATCTTTGATTGGTATGTAAAATGAATAAATATTTTTTCTTAATAAAAAGTATAAATAAAAACCAAAAAGTAAAAAAATAAAATAAAATAGCTGTGCCTAGTAGATGTGCAGTGCCTGGAATCCAAACTTCCAACTATAAGAGTTATGTTCATCAAAAATTGCAAAGTAACAGTGAAGGGTAATAATATCAAGAGACCCATTGCCCAGCATGGCAAACATAAAAACTATGTAATATTCATAAGGAATAAGGAAAGTAGATGCTCATTTTTTGCAAGTCAGCTCAATGATTGAAATGTGAAATGTGACATGATTCTTATTTGAGCTAAATTCTAAATGAACAAGATGGACCAGAATAATCAACAGCCAACTACCTGGGCCCTGTCATTAGCTTGTTTGACATACAAAATTAAAGATCCCATTCATTATGTTCTTTAGCTCTAGTTCTTTTTCTAAAGCAAGAAAAAAGATATTCATTAGGTAGAAACTGTCTCAACATTTCAATACAATATACGAACTTCTTTTCTCCAGATTTTCACATGTGTTGATATTGTCATATATAGAGATATATTCATAGTTCAATATCGTTAAGACTTTTGTGGGGATTTTGTTTTGCACTAATTATATTTGTTTTATTATTGCCAACTGATTTACTAACAATTTGACATACTGATAGTTGGAAAACATTGCAAAATAGTAATGAATTCTCTTCTCTCACTGGATTTCTTTCTATTGACATTTTTTTCACACACACAAATACATAAGCACTCTGAAAATGAGAGTCATTTCATTTCATCTAGCTGAAAAATGCAGAGAAGCTTAATTTCTAGCCAACATCAAAGAAAATATGTGACAGGTAGATGAAAAATGAGGCCTTCTGTATCAGTTATGGCTTAGGACCAATTTCAGAAGTAGAGAATGGAGAGGTTTACTTATGATGATGTGTGTTTATTTTCATATACTAATCAATCTATACATCCAGATCCTCTAATCTTTTTTTGGTATGCTTTACATACTCTTTTTAGGAGGTAAGGTAACAGAGAAATCCTTAAGTAAGAGTACATGCAGTCAAGTCGATTATTAGTGAAGACAAGTAAGTGGATTTTAGCAAAGGACAATGCACTACTCATTACAAGGGCTAAGATCACATATCTCACTTTGCAGACAACTTTTTCAGTAGGGCAGATAGATGTGAGCAGTTAGGAAGAGGTGTTTTGTTGTGGTATGAAGTTAAAAGATACATAAAAAATTTTCTAGTGGAAGTTGAGGAGCCAGATAATGCATTTCCTAATTTTAGCTATGTTATTTTGTCTCCCTGTTCTGAATGTATTCTTCAATAATTGCTCTGGGATAAATGCAATTGCTCCAAATATTTCTTCTTTGATATGGCATGCTATTAAGCTTTCTCACTGGAGAGATTCAAACTACTCTCTTTGGACAGCATGAAAGGATTGTTCTGTTAATTATGGTGTATGAGACTTGAGAACAACCTTCCTACAGAACCATGAAGAGTATGAGGCTTTCTGCCTGATGAGTGGGCAGAGAGGCCTTATACAGTCTAATCAATGAGGAGACTGCCTGATGCTTTGGAGCCTGTAGTCATTCTACAGCCTTCTGCACAATCTGCTTACACACTTCAGTCTGACTGCCCATCAAGCTGCCTCTCCTTCAAGCACACTCAGAGCCTGTTTGCTCAGAAAGTCACTCTGTCTACCAGTTCCTGTATACCCAATGCTCCCTTTGAACATGTATTAGTTACCTTTTCTCCACCACCTGTGTTCCAGTGGGTGGCTTGTAGTTCTTTTGGAAACAACATATAACTGTTACCTGGCCCCCAAAAGAAATATGCTAAGTGTTGAGATACAGCTTAAAGATCTGAGGTTCAACCTTTCCATTGTTCCTTACATACTCTCCTTTGTTGAGCTTCTTTCTATACTATTTTCACTCATTTATCAGTCCCCAACCACAAATATCCCCTTTTTAAACTATCACGCTGTTTCTGTATCCCAACAATATCAAGAGTAGTAAAAGTTAATGTAGATTATATGAGGTATAAGAATATAATGTAACCAGTTGTAAACTCTCTCAAGCCTTGTTATTTTTGTTTTTGCCTGTGGTTCCTCATAAATAAAAATGAAAAAAGAAACCCCAAGTCACACGTTTTGTATAAGAACAACTCCCATATTACTAATTGGGGTGGTGGAAACACTCATTTCCTCCCTTATCTGTGGTATTGGAAATCTGGAGTAATTAACTTCTAGAAAACAATCTGGCTATAAAATTCATTAGTATTTGTTTGTCTACTTTAACAAAATCCAAACCATAAAAATCTCTGTTTCAGAATCTTTATTCAGAGAAAGACTTTATAGAGATGATCAAATTCAGCCACTCCATGTACAGTGTTCCTTGCAATAACACATCTCAATATATTCCCCCTGGCAAGGAGGACTGGAAAGCACACCGGAAAGGAAGACTCATTATTGGCTTAATTTTGTGAACTTAGAGTATTCTTTTGGAACTATTTCATTAATATATACTAAACATTTTGCTAAATTTATAGTGATTAAATATTCATAGAATTTATTTGTATAACTAAAATTAAAGGATCTAAAATTTTTAAAATACTATTATTTATATGGTCTGTTAATGACAGAGATATATTCAATATAGAAACAGTTAGAAATAAAATGAATTTGTTGTACGACCCATCATATCTTTAAAACTATGGCACTTCAAGAGCTGGAGAGATAGCTGAGCACTGAAGAGGGCTTGATGCTCTTGCAGAGGACCCAAGTTTTGTTCCCTGTACCTATGCAAATAAGCTTTAAAGTGCCTATAATTTCTGCTCTACTGGACCCAGTGCCCCACCCCCTTTTTAGCCTCCATTAGCACCCACACTTAAGTTCATTTATCTATACATAGACATACATATTTAAAAATATTTTTATTTTTTTTTAATTTAAATACATAAATTTATATAAATACATATTTAAAAAATACAGTGCTTCAAATTGTGTTAATGAGTCCCTTGATATATCTAAAGTTTGATTTTCTCTTTTACCTCTTTTAAGGGAAAGGAAAATGAGACCAATGATTGTAAAAATAACCAGCTCAAATATTCAGAGAATCACTGAAACATTGAAGAAATCCGTTAGCAGATATATAATGATATCTACTAATTTTATTTCATATCATATCTCTGTGTATTAGTAGTGTTATAATTTTCAACAGTTTTACAGTGTTTAATATGCTACTAAGAATTTTATTGCTGTAAAGTATTCTTTGCCCGTGCCCCAGATATCAAAAGCTGAAGTTGGGTGCTTTCAACACATGTCTGTCTGTTTGCAGCTGATAAGGGAAAGGAGGACAAAGGCCTGATTCTGTGAAGCCATGTATGGACCTCTGACATTACATATGCCATTGTCTCCCTTCCTTTGATCTTGTGTCTCCTTATGTTTAAACATTCCTATTAAGGAAATTCTCCAAATGTGCTGTCTCATAGGATTTGTTTATCACTGTTAACTAAAACAGACAAAAAGCAACGTTGATGGATGTGGAGATGATGCAGGTTCACCCAGTCATCCTAAGAGTCCATGTTTTGGAAATTGAGTGACTGAAACAATGCCTGAGGTCCTGAGAATTTTTACACCACAGTGACAGATGTGCTGTGTGCAGCAGTCGGTTTGTCTGTATGACCTTTCCTGTGCTTCTTGCGGTCTAATCTCCCACACTCCCACAGGGAAGTGTCACTTGTCTAAGTCCAGTCCTCGTCTTCCTAAGAATTCTAAGAGTTTACCAGTGCTTTGTTTTATTTAAAAGTACACAGGCACCAGCTGGAGTGATGGCTCAGCAGTTATGAGCACTAACCACTCCTCCTAAAGATCCACATTCAAGTCCCAGAACATCCATGGTGGCTCAACTCTCTGTACAACTCCACTTTTGGGGAATCTGATACCCACTTCTCCACTTCTCAGGTAGCAGGCACATATATGGAGTACAGACATATATCCAGGCCAAGCAGCAATCATATGCATGAAATAATTAATAAGGAATTTATAAAAGTGCACAGGCATTCTGTTGCTCACTTTTCTTTATTTAAGCAGATAGTCTGTTTCATCTGGATATAAACCAACTACGTCTATCAGTTCTGAAAACACTAAGCAATGAAACAAGGGCTATATGGTGGCATTCTGCAGTGTTCTACTAGAATATTTTTGGTTTGTCGAGACAGGGTTTCTCTGTGTAGCTTTGCACCTTTCCTGGATCTCACTCTGTAGACCAGGCTGGCCTCAAACTCACAGAGATTCGCCTGGCTCTGCCTCCCGAGAGCTAGGATTAAAGGCATGCGCCACCACCACCTGGCTCACGTATTAGTTTTTAAAATGA
Source organism: Peromyscus melanophrys (assembly GCA_902168415.1). Taxonomy (NCBI): domain Eukaryota; kingdom Metazoa; phylum Chordata; class Mammalia; order Rodentia; family Cricetidae; genus Peromyscus; species Peromyscus melanophrys. The sequence goes on along the minus strand of CABHPR010140362.1, from coordinate 18,651 downwards.
ATGCTAACTAACGTCTTTCGTTAGCATTCACTAAAAAAATATAGCTAAATTGAAATCAAATCACCTAACTTGTTTTGTCCTGTTTGGCTGTTGTCTCTTGAAGGCCTTATCTCTTCTGAAGAGGAAAAAGAGGAGAGTGGATCTGGGGAAGAGGGGAGGTTGGGCAGGATCTAGGCAGAGTGGAAGGGGAGGAAACTATGATCAGGATGTATTATATGAAAGAAGAATCTATTTTTCATATGAATAAAAAATAATATGAATGCTAAAATACTTTAAATATTAATTTTCACATTTTACTCTAAAATATCAAGGAAATAAGAAAATGATGCAATAATCCTGCAAGCCATAAGGCAATTTGAATTTCTTTCTTTTACTCATGTATTTAACAGGGTTTTCCTGTGCTGACGTAAATGAGTACACTATTAACTTCATTAAATAAACAGTGCTTGAAGGTGTTGGAGGGCAGAAAGGAGAGAGAAGGGGAGAGAGAGAGAGAGAATACAGAGACTATGTAGTGAGAGAAGGTATCAAAGAGAGACATTGGCTTACAAACACATGAAGTGGTTGATCAGCTTGTCTTGAACAAAATTAGAAGCCAAGTAAAGTCTTCCTATGTGCTGATGCTTGTGTTCGTAAAATCTTATTATGGTTTTGGGACATTATGCTCTTATTCTCTTTAAAATACATTACTGGCCCAGAGATAAGAGTGAGAAAAATGCTGTTACAGAACTTCAAATAACATTATATTAAAAACAAAGTGCAGTGGTTTGTATCTAATGTAAACTGTATAATTCATATAAATCAGCAAGTATAAGTGTCCAAGAAGATTTGTGAAAATGCTGAAACTGAGTTTATTGTCTTAGGAAACTACAGTTCCTAATATCTGCTGTAGCCTCCTACGGAATTTTTTCTAACTAATGCAATAAAACTAAAATTTCTTTATTTTGTGTTTCATGCTGACACAATGGTAAATATATTAATATGTTATAAATATTACTTTTGAGCATGTGTTTTTTTCAGTTAATATAATTGCTAAAGACAGAAAAGTTAATGAAACTAAAGTTTTAAAAATATGTACTTATATATCTAAGACAAGTAGATAAAATGATATTATTAAGACCTTTATAATGTCTAACACCATATTAATCCCAAATTGTATTCCATAAGAGAGAACACATACGTGTTTATCATTACTTTTTCAAGTTACATTATTAGGCGTTTAAAATGTGAATTAAATAGCCAGAAAGAGTAATTGCTATCATTAGGGTACTGTTGTACATATTTCCCTGCAGAGTTTAATGGATTCTCCGACAGGCAGAATATCTGTATTTCATGTAAAAGAACCCACAACGTTCTGTCTGTCTGATGAAATGCATGCTCCCAAGCTCCTGGAACAGAGCACAGTTTTCTTTGCTTGGCATTATCTGTGCTGTAAAACTTTTAGAAAGAAGTGCTTCAGGACCAATGCTACTGGGGAAGCAACTCTGTGGGCACATGAGGCATCCCTCTACAGGAATAAATAGGAAGAGCTTGCCAGGATGCACTTGGCTGGGTTAATGCAAGATAGCATTTCACAATTATCTGTGGATTTCAGGATTCAGCGTATAAGGCAATACTGAAAAGAAATTGACACAATGAAATCATGACAAATGGTTACGTAGACAGCAACTTGTGTCACTCCTACCGCATAATAATGAGGGAGGAGATAATAAGCTATTTCTTCAGATCATTCCATGGCATTTATTTCCTCCAAGTGGTGTTGTATAGTATTCTGTTTGTGTTCTGAAAAATAAAGCTTGCCTGGAAATCAGAAGGCTGAACTGTTCACTAGTTAACCATAGAAGCTTGGTGGTGGTGGCACACATCTTGGACCCCAGCACTTGGGAAGTGGTGACAGGAATATAAGGTGGGTGGAGACAGGATCTTGGCCCCTTTTTGGTCTGAGGACCCTGAGAGGTAAGAAGTCACTATTGGCTGCTCCTTTGCTGATCTTTAAGGTTGTCACCCTGATATTTGACTCCTGGGTTGTATTGATAAGACTAATTAAGATCATACTTCAAAGCGAATTCTCTCTTTGGTCACTCTTAAGAGTACACTTAAATGGCTGGTTGACTTATGAACAATTTCTAATCTAGAAACATAAAAATGCAATACCATCCTGTGGACTGCAACATGCCCCTGGCTAGATGCAAAATTAAAAAAAAAATCAGGGATACTCTTCACTAAGAATTCTCTCTATACTTCCACCTAGATCGTGTGCATTTAATGTTATTTTGAAGAAAAAGCCTTCAAATGTTTGAGGTCTTACATTGAAAGTGCAATATTGTATATTAAATCAATGTAATGCCAAGCAGCTTGTGTTAGACAAGTGGTGGAGAAAGTGAGTCTATTCATGCGGTTATATTTACCATAAATTGCCTAAAATGTGAAGATGCTGTAAAATAACACCTATTAACTGGAGTAGATAAGTTGCCATAATAAAGAAAGCTATATTACAATCATTTAAAAATCCTTATTTCTAATCTGGAACAAGGGTAGCCTCTCGGATTCTGTATTCCTGAAGAAAACTATCACTTCTTGCCCCAGTAGCCATCAGATGAGAATAGCTTCATAGTTAGTGGTGGGATTTTGTAGCTGAAGTTTTCCTGGTCCTGCTTGGCCCACGGTCAGAACAAATCTCTCTCACCCGCCAGTTCCACAGCCAAGTAAACACACAGAGACTTACATTACTTATAAACTGTATGGCCATGGCAGGCTTCTTGTTATCTAGTTCTTACATCTTAAATTAACCCATTTCTATAAATCTATACCTTGCCATATGACTCATGGCTTACAGATATCCTTACATCTTGTTCCTCATGTCAGTAGCAACTGGCAGCATCTCCCTGCCTCAGCCTTCCACTTCCTAGAATTCTCCTCTCTCTTTGTCCCGTCTATACTTCCTGTCTGGCTACTGGCCAATCAGCACTTCATTTATTAACCAATCAGAGCAACACATTCCCAGCATAGAGAACATCCCACAGCAGGATTTCATGATCCACTTTCACATCCAGCATGGCGTAATATTGTGCAGGTCACACGATTATGTACATCCAGTCACATCTGCTGTGAGTTTGTCTGCAACAGCCCTGTCATGTCTGGCAGACACAATGTTAATGCAGATGCCCACTATCCCAGCCTCTTCTAATCTTTCTGCCACCTCTTACATAAGGATCCCTAAGGCTTCTGGTTTGGAAGTGAGTAATAGAGGTCCCATTTAGAACTGTGCCCTTCACAATCTCATATTCTCTGTACATGGACAAATCATGGGTCTCTGTGTCTATTGCTATATAATTCTAAAAGATGTTTCTCTAATGAGGGTTGAATGATGCATTAATCATTGGGTGTAAATATAAGAACGTAGGAGTGGTAAAGCACTATACCAATAACAATACAAAATAACAGTTTTAGGTTCTTCCTAGGGGCTGCTTATGAACTGGTCATCCACATGTTTGGGATCAGGTTAAGGATACTAGGCATACAGAACAAACTTTTAACTACAATCAGAAACTACTTAGTTATTCTCATAATAATGATGTCACTATTTCAAAAGTAGGCATACCTTTCCAGAAGAGTTGCTATTGTAGCTCACAGGGTTCACAACTGAGTAATGCTGATGATTACTTTTCTCTCCTTGTAGCCTAAACAGAACTTTCCAGCACTATGAAACTAGTAGGAATGAAACTTCCATGTTAGTGCCAGCTCACCATTTTCATGTCGAGGTTGATTCCTCTATGTTACCTCACTAATCAATAGTTTTGAAAGAGGTAATATATGCCTGGCATTGGGATTTTCATGTACTAGCCTATGATGTCTTGGAGAAGCATTGTACCATCGTGTTTAGATTAACTCCATTTAAACTACACACACACACACACGCACACGCACACGCACACGCACACGCACACGCACACGCACACACACACACACACACACACACACATGCATACACATACAACAGCAACAACCAATCTCATTCTATGGTCCTTCCCTTGAAATACCTCCACATACCCCTTTAATAATTTTTAAGTTCTATGGGCACTTCAATTAAGACATACCTTTGTATAGATTTAAAGATGGCTATCACAAATGACAAAGGTATAGTCATGCACTCTAATCCCAGCACTTGGAAAATAGAGACAGGTTGATTTCTGTGAGTTTGAAGCCAGCCTGATCTACAGAGCAAGCTCTGGGGCAGCCAGGATTATATAGACAGACCCTGTCTCAAAACCAAAGACAAAGAACTTCTGCTGTTTACCTTTCTTTGTCTAGGTTCCTTCACTCAGTATGTTTTCCACTTATTTACCTTCATATTTAATAACTTAGCTTTCCATGACAGGAATGTTCTATATTTAGTTATCAAATAATTTGTTGATGTATATGCCAATTGTTTAAACTCCCTGCCTATTATGAATAGAGTAACACTGAACATGAATAAACAAGGATCTACACAGAATTATACAGTATACTTTGGGGATAGGCCCAGGCAGGAATGTTATAGCTGGACCATAAGGTAGGCCTAGTTCTGCCTTTCTGAGCAACATCTACACTGATTTTCATATTGTTGCATTCCCATCAATAATACCTAAATGTTTCCATTTATCAATATTGTTAGATTCATTACTTGTTATTTAAAAAAAAATCTTAGCTTTTCTGAGCAGGTTAAGAAGAAATCAAAGGGGTGTTCTACATTTCTCTAATGGCTAAGGGTGTTGATCACTTAGAAGAAATATCTCTCAGTCACTGTAATTGTTTCTTTGATTAACTATTTAATAGCATGACAGGAATTGCAACTGAATTGTTTATTTCTTGGTACTTAAGTATTTTTTAAACTCTTTCATATGTTGCTGTGAGCTTGTTGAATTTTTGTTATCTTAGATATGTCCTTCTTATCTCTAGATCATTCAAGTAATTTACCATGAAAGAATGCAGGACTTTGTCAAAGATTTTTACTGTACCTAATTATATGGTAATGTGGTTTTTGTCTTTGAGTTTATTTATGTCATGAATTATACTTATCAAATTATATATGTTGAATAATTTTTGCATCTCTCATGAATATGACTTACTCATAGTGGGTGGGTGATATTTTTTGGTGTGTTCTTGAATGTGATTTGCAAGTATTTTATGAGGAATTTTCTGTCTATGCTCATCATTGAGATTGAGCTAAAATTATCTTTGTAATTACTGTTTTGTCTCTATCTGATTTTGAAATTGAGGTAATATTGGTTTCATGAAATAATTTATAAATATTCCTTCTTTTGTATTATATGTGATAATTTGAGGAGTTTGGGTGCTTTTTTTCCCCCTTGAATTTCTGATGTGTTTCTGTATTGAATGCGTCTGATTCTGAGCTTATTTTACTTGGGAGATGTTAAATCACTACTTCTGTATCTGTAGCTGAAGTTTTCCTGTGTCCCACCTGGTCAGCAGCTGCTCAGACCCAAGTAAACACACAGAGGCTTATATTAATTAAAACTGCTCGCCATTAGCTCAGGCCTACCACTGACTAGCTCTTACAGTTAAACTCAGCCCATTTCTGTTAATCTATATGTTTCAATGTGTTTCATGGGTTTCCCTGTGTGCTATTACATGCTGATCCCTGGACGGTGGGCTGGTGTCTCCTGATTCAGCCTTCCTCTTCTCAGAATTATCCTTGTCTGCTTATCCTGCCTATACTTCCTGCCTGGCTACTGGCCAATCAGTGGTTTATTTATCAACTAATCAAACCAACACATATTCACAGCATACAGAATATCCCACAGCATGTATCATTTGTTGTTATAGAGCTGTTGAAATTATTTACTTCACATTGATTTAGCTTTGGTAGGTTATGTACAATTATAAATTCATCCATTTGTTTTAGACTTTTCAGTTTAGTGAAATATAAATTTTTAAAGTATGGTTTTCCCCCTGAATATTCTCTGTATCTGTTGTAGTATCTTGAAAATCTCTGATTCTAATAATATGGAGCTTATCTCTCTTTATGTTTGGCAATTATCAAAAGGGAAGACTTGGGATTTGACCTTTAAACTTTCATTAAATCTGCCCACTAAATATCTTATTATTTTGGCAGGTTGACTGTGAGCAAATTAAAACTGAAGCCAATGATCCCATTGTTTCATCAACCAATGTAACTTATTTTTCCTCTTAGAATCATCTTCTTGACTGTCATCAAGATTCTCTATGTTGGTAGGTGCTCAGCATATTTTGTTGTCAAATGAATTTTTTAAAAAAGATTTATTTATTATGTATACAATGTTCTGCCTGCATGTATGCTTGCACAACAGAAGAGGGTACCAGATCTCATTACAGATGCTTTTTTTTTTCTCATTACAGATGCTTGTGAGCCACCATGTGTTTGCTGGGAATTGAACTCAGGACCTCTGGAAGAACAGTCAGTGATCTTAACCTCTGAGCCATCCCTCCAACTCTTACCTCCAAGAACTGTTAATGATAAGCATTTTGATGTGAATTCTATGAACTCTCGTAATTTAATAGTAAAGCAAATATACTTTCCAAAGAAGGATGTTAAGGTCACAAATTATAATTTATACAATATAAATTTATACTTTTAAAAATGTAACATCATACAAACTTTTCAGTCTCTTTCATTTGCAAATAGAATATTGAGCATTAATAAATAAAATGTAACTCATAATAGATTCTGCATTTATTTCATAAAAAGCAGAATTCTTTTGAGCTATTTTTGGACAAGGTTTAAGAAAACCTTGCTTTCAGACATCACTTCTACTTCAAAATGTACAATATTACCTTAAATTTACTGAAAGATAATATTTTACCAAAGTATCATATTTTTTTGCTTCTTGGTTTTAAACATAAATAAGACATTCCATATTTCCTAAAGTTTGCTAAAATTATGTTTGATAGCTACCTCTATGTCGAGAAATGTATCATAATTGTGACCTGTGTTTGATGAAAATCTATGCACAAAATTGTTTTAATATATTTTTCATTGTCATTACTTGACTAAACAACTTTAATTCTATTTGCCCAAATCTCCTGTAATAATCAGGTCCTTAGTTTAAAGCTTCTATGTTTTATCTCTTCAGAAAATTAACGCTGAAGCTATACTTCATAATTTAATGAAGGTTTAAAAACTGTAATTAGCATTCATATAATGGGTGTGGCATATATCAGAATGAGCCTCTAACTGCCTGAGTTGCTAAAATGAAAAATGTGTCTCTCTTTGATAAATTATACAGTAGAAACTATATTTTATATATATGCATATATATGTATATGATAGTGTATATATATATATATATATATATATATATATATATATATATATATAT
>CABHPR010140361.1:17061-27401 GCA_902168415.1 Peromyscus melanophrys | reverse complement strand
ACTATATGTGTAGACTAGACTTGTTCAAACTTTTGAACAACATCTATGACTTAAATGGCAAATCAAGACATAATCACACCAGGTGAGTAAATTATATTTATTTTTATCATAAACCATGATCTCACACTTTATTTCAAATAAACATGTAAAGTACATTTTAGAAAATAGTATAATAAATACTAAAATGTAATTTAAATATCTCTTGTATGTTAGATTCTAAAAGAAATTAGATAAATAAAAATACATCTATCATTTAATTGATTTTCTCTTTTTCTACTGTATTATGAAGATGGCATGGTAGATTTCATACTACTTAATTTGAAGTGATACAATGGAATGAATAGTTAATATGATATGATAAAATATTTTAATTAATTTTTATTTTTATATATATGAGTGATTTGTATGTTTGCATATCTGTGTAACACATGAATTCAGTGCCCATAGAGAAGAGATATTGGTGTTGTATAGCCTGGAACTGGAGTTAACTGGCTATTATCTGCCAAAGAGGTATTGGGATTTGAACCTCAGGTTTCTGGAAGAGCAGTCACCACTCTTAACCCCTGAATTATCTTTCCAGCCATATGTAAATATTTTAAATATACAATTTTAAATTATAATATAATTACATCTTTTCTCTCTTACCTTTCATTTCTTCATATATTCTTATGTAGTACCCCTCTGTTTTTCTCTCTCAAATGTGTGATCTTTTTAATTCATATATACATACATATATAATATAGAAATACAATAATACAAAATATAGGAATGTATATATTCCTAAATATAAAACTACAACATGCTTAGTTTATATAATGTTAATTGTACATATATTATTCCAAGGTTGACAACTTAGTATTGGAAAACCAGTTTCCTGATTCCTACCTGGAGGAGATTATATAATTCTCTCTCAGCATTCCATCATTGCCTCTAGTTCTGTTGCAAGACACTGCCCACTGGTCGAAGTTGCAGTCTCTTATGGACTGGCAGCTTTTCCCAAAAGCTAAGCAACATGGAAACTCCCTCCCTCTCAAACAAAATTTTCTGCCCCTTTCTGCCTTTATCTGAAGAATGCCCTGGGCCTGGAGGACTGATCTTATCTGAAAGCTGTCTCTAAACCAGATGCCTGATTTATCTTTAACCTGAAGCCTGGCACAGATTCCTGCTGGAAGAGTTGTGCTAAGAGATCTACTATAGGATCCCACCGCCACACAGGAAGCCTTGTGAAAGGAGAGTGCCACTTAATGCAGATTAGGGTTTACCCCCAAGGCTCCTCAATCCCACATATTCCTTATACTCTGGAATAAAGTTGAGTTGGTATCACTGAAGTCTGTCTCCTGGAGGACAGTCTCCATCATACCCACGGCCGTCCTAAGCCTGTTCCTCACTTCTGTATCCTCCACGCTCGTGGACCAATGCAGTCAATGATTCAGAGGGAGAAGAAGAGGTGCAAGCTACAACCCTGAGATTTATTTCCCATCTGATTTCAGAAGCAAAGCAGATAAGACCTGCTTAATGCTGGCAGGAGATCAACATGCTACATTTTCTGACACTCCAACAAAATTTCTGAGACTCCAAAAAAATGAATTAGACTACTCATGTTATCCATTATCATTCTTGGACACACACACACACACACACACACACACACACACACGTCTCTGTTGCAATTGGCATATTGTCAGTTTGATACTTACTTGAATAAGTATCAAGTCCTTGATAAAGAAAAACTTATGATGTTTGTGATCATGACTCTGAGAAATGAATTGTCTATTTTAATTATTCATAGACTTATGACATGGCATGAAAAACAAATATAGGTTTTTTGGTTTTTTTTTTTTTTTTGGTTTTTCGAGACAGGGTTTCTCTGTGTAGCTTTGCGCCTTTCCTGGAGCTCACTTGGTAAAATTATAGGTTTTATCTTTCAACATTTTTGTTTTTAATTTGTATACCTAATACATAATACTTAATGTAATAATTAAATTTAATCCATGTATATAGTATGTTTTCATTATTTTACCCCTCTAATGCTTTCTTTGCTGTGGAATAATGCTCTTGCACACTTGTAAAGATTTATCACTTGCATTGTTTTAATAAGATGCTGATTGGCCAGTAGCCAGGCAGGAAGTGTAGGCAGGGTGACCAAACTAAGAACGCTGGGAAAAGGAAGGGCGAAGTCAGGAGTCTCCAGCCAGACACAGAGGAAGCAAGATGGGAATGCTGTACTGAAAAAAAGTATCAAGCTGTGTGGCTAAACAGAGCTAAGAATTATGGGTTAATTTAAGTATAAGGCCCAGTTAGTATAAGCCTGAGCCCTCATCCAAGCATTTATAAGTAATAGTAAGCCCCCAATAATGTTCGATGTGACTGCCAGGCATTTGGGAGTTGCTGGACAGACAGAAACTTTCGCCTTCCTATGGTGCCCAATCATTTGGCAAGAATTTCCACATAAAACCAGAGAAAGCTTAAAACGAGGATTCTAAACACACAAAAGAACAGAGTCAAGCAAGTCATCTTGGTAGTAGCATTTTCTTGGGTGGGTTCTGTTTGCTGGTGGTAAGCAGAGGCAGGGCTCCTTTGAGGTGTAGCTTCCTGGTTCGTGCAGGCAGCATGGAGGGCTTCAGGGAGGTCCTGCTACTGAAAATTTATATAGGGCTTATGAGCAGCAAGCAGCACAATACTTGGTGACAGCGTGGATCCAAATCTCCCCAGAGCTGGGGTAGTAAACGTGGCTCCCATCAGTACCTCTGCCATGAAGCTAAGCTCTCATAGACCAAGGAGCTGGGCAGAGCCAACTGCCAAATCTTCTTTAGTCCTAGGCTTGCTCCCGTAGCAGTTTAAATGTTCTTGTGGTCAGAAAAAGATAAATACATACAGTAAAGACAGATTCAGACAAAAACAAAACAAACAAACAGATAAAAAACCTCTAAGAGGGTACAGTGTGTTTAAAAATATACATAGGCTTGGGAGAGAAAGAAGAAAAAGGGCAGAAGAAGTCCTCAAAAAAGAAATATAGTAATAAAAAATATAATAAGCCACATAAAAATGGAAAATACACAGAGAGTCGGGATACTATATGCTATTGTGTTGTCTTTAAAATTTTGATTGCTAATGAACAAATGGTAACTGCTGAGAGACATTTGATTATGAAAGCTGCATGACTAAACCAGTTTATATACTTTAAAAATACTTGACTTCAAAATTTAAGTCAAAAGATATCTTACTTTGGGAAAGAAGATCTGCTTTTATTTTCAAAGGAAATGAGAGGTTATGTATTCATTCTGGGTTAAGAAAAATCAAGTTTGCAAGATGAAGACAGCTCCCCCCCCAAAAAAAAAAATCTCCAATGTGTTTGGATAGCCGAGGTGATCCAATGTTTCAGAGTGCCTCTGTTGCCACTTTCCTCTGAGTTCTGCTTCCAGAACAGCTTCAAGGCTGTTGGCTGAGATGATCCAGCCTCACAGATTACTTCAGTAAGGACTTGATCATAATCCTAAAATTTTTCAGGGTCCCCCAAAGAGTACAAGCACCCCCAATTAGCAGGAAGTAGTCTAGAGAACTATGCCCACATTCCCAAAATATTTGTTATTAATGTTTGCTTTTCTTCAAGGGCAGGTGGTTACAAATTTTTATTGGTCATAGTCAATCTCTTTCTGAAAGAAGAAAGGGGTATATGATATAGAAATGATGAGATAAAAGTGTAGATTATTTAATCTACTTTAATACAAAAAAACCTCTTAATCTTACACATTTTACATTGGTATGGATTTTGGTTTATTTGTACAAATTTAAAGTTAATTTTGTTATACTGTATGCATATTTCTATTCTTGTTTAGGGTATTATGTTAATATAGCTCATTTAAAAAGTAATGTATCTATTTCAGCTAGATAGACAATCTTCAAACATTTCAAATGCCTATAGAATATGGCATTTAAAATGTTTTAGGAACTTAGATTTTTCTCAACAGTGAGACACATCTGCTCCTGGCAGCACCAATCTGCTGTGGGATGTGCTGTATGGCAAATGTGTTGCTCTGATTGGTCAATAAATAAAACACTGATTGGCCAGTGGCTAGGCAGGAAGTATAGGAGGACTAACAGAGAGGAGAAAAGAACAGGAAGGTGGAAGGGGACACAGCCAGCCACCGCCAGGACAAGCAGCATGTAAAGATGCCGGTAAGCCACGAGCCACGTGGCAAGGTATAGATTTATAGAAATGGATTAATTTAAGATATAAGGACAGTTAGCAAGAAGCCTTTCACGGCCATACAGTTTGTAAGCAATATAAGTCTCTGTGTTTACTTGGTTGGGTCTGAGCGGCTGTGGGACTGGCAGGTGAGAGAGATTTGTCCTGACTGTGGACCAGGCAGAAAACTCTAGCAACACCAATCTACTTCAGGGAAGATGATGGTATCATAGAAACTCGATACAGATTTAGTTTTCTTTATGGCAAAAGGTAGCAACTCAAATAAACTGCTCTTGCCTCAATTGCTGACAGTTACTGTCTAAACTGAACGAGCAGGATGCAAGTAAGGCAATTGCCGAACTTTGGCAAAATAAGGTAGGGCAGTCCTATAAAATTCCCTGCTTCACAGGAAAGTCTGTAAGATATGTTAGGCCTGTAGGATGAAGATGGATGCCCCAGTATTGCAGAGAAACTTTGGATGACTGTCCAGGAAGCCTGATGTCCCTGGCATTAGATAACATTTCACCCTTCTGGGGTCTTTGATGGAGTTTAAGACTAAATAGTTACAATTATAGTTTTCATTTGTTATAATGGAAAATAAATTAGATATAAAACTTTAGACTCACCAAGATAAGATAGATAATTATTTTCTGTTATTTTTGCCAAGTGAAAATGGATTGGATAGCATTACTGTAATTCTGACTTAATAATTGTTTTTGTTTTATATAATCTTACTATGTTAAAGTGAAAACCTTCCTTTTTAATTAGATTAAAAAAGAGAAAATGTTGTGGAATAATCCTCCGGTTTACTGTAAAGATTTGTCATTTGAATTGGTTTGTTAAAATGCTGATTGGCCAGTAGCCAGACAGGAAGAGTAGGCAGGGTGACCAAACTAAGAACGCTGGGAGGAGGAAGGGCGGAGTCAGGAGTTGCCAGCCAGATGCAGAAGATGCAAGATGAGACTGTTGTATTGAGTAAGGTGCCAAACCATATGGCTAAATGTAGCTAAGAATTATGGGTTAATTTAAGTCTAAGAGCTAGTTAGTTAATGGTCCAACCTTAAATTTATACAGTTCCAGAGGCCCAGGAGAGACACTACCATTGGCGCAGGAATGAATCCAGTTGCTCAGAGCTCTTTAGCTCAATTTGTTTATTCCTCAGTCATCATCCTTCAGTCACCAGTTCAATTCTTCAATCTCTCCTTTCCTTGGCTCCTTTTTCCCTTCATTCCTGATTTCTCTAAATTCCCTTAGTTCCAATTCTCTTAATCCCCTTATATTCTTAGTTCCCCCCATCCTTCCTTCCCTCAATTCTTACCCCTTCTCCTGGGGCTCATCTATATCCTATCCCCAGCAGTAACACCTTATGGTTTGTGTACAGCACAAGATTGTAGGGGTCCCCTGCTAGAGGATTCCTGCCAATTTTATTTGCAGCCCAAACAGGAAGAGATAAGAGTGGAGTCAGTTAGCAGTTGAAATAAATCAGAAAAGGAATTTGGTTGCTAGAAATATATCTTATTGTGGTTATGTGAAGGCATTATGAGTCTATCATAAATGTGTTCAACTATAAACTTAAAGGTGATAGGGTAGGGAAAGTCTGTGGGTCACACTAAAAGTTAATACTGTCATTTTTTCCCTCTGCTGCCAGTGTCCTGACAGGGTGGGAGATTATGGATAGCTAGTCAATCTGCATCACAGCTTGAAACACCTCGTAAAAGAAAGCCCTTTTTCATCTAAGAGGTTCTCTGGGGGGAGAGAGAGAGAGAGAGAGAGAGAGAGAGAGAGAGAGACAGAGACAGAGACAGAGACAGAGACAGAGAGAGAGCGAGCCTTGATTTGCACAAGAAACAAGGCTTGTTTGTCTAGTTGGTAGGCATTTGGCCTGTGAGACATGTAGTCTCAGAAAGGACATTTTATCTTAGGTGGGGCGGGTGGTGGTGTTCAGGCATCCAACAGATGGCCTGTTATCTATCTGTTCCTTGCTTGTCTTTTAAGGCTTTGTTTGGGGTGGACTCTATCTTAGGAAGTAGCTCAAGGAGGGTATTTGCAAAAGGCAGATACCCAAAACAAATGCTAAAGAGGGGGCCCAGAGACAGAAGGTTCTGTCTAGGTGACAATCCAGGTGCTTTGAAACAGAGATTTATACACACATACACATTTGAGGAGAATTATGGGCAAAAGGAATTCATAGCAAGGCACAACTGAATATTAAGCTACAAACCACCAACAGTCCTTGTCGATTGGCTTTCCACTTGACTGACCCTTGGTCTTGTCAAGGTATAGCTTATAATATACAGACTTCTATTTCATATTCCTGTGGCTCACCACATCCTTCCACTATCTCCCAGCCAGTCTTCTATTATCATATAATTATTTGTTTATGTTTTTTACTGATTAATTTTAGTGTGTTTTTATTTATTTACTATTGTGACCAATTGAACTCGGGGTTATTTCCAAGAGAATGGACATCCTCCTTGTTGGTATACAATTGAAGTTTTTTTTTTTTTTTTGGTTTTTCAAGATAGGGTTTCTCTGTGTAGCTTTGCGCCTTTCCTGGAACTCACTTGGTAGCCCAGGCTTGGCCTCGAACTCACAGAGATCCGCCTGTCTCTGCCTCCCGAGTGCTGGGATTAAAGGCGTGCGCCACCACCGCCCGGCAATTGAAGATATTGCTTATCTGAGGCAGGTAAGGCCAAAAACACTGGACCATGCCTTAAGCAAACAAAGAGCTGTGACATACGCTGAGAGCACTCTGGCTGGAGGAAACCTGATCCATAAACTCCAAACTGGAAAGGATGATGTGCAGCCTGGAGCCAACCAAGTGTGATGCAATGGAAATATCCTATTTAGGACTTAATGTCCTAGGCTTTCTCAATCTTTGCATATTTGCCAATGGTGGAAATTTGCATGTGTTTCTATTTCCTACCAGAGAAAGTTTATCTGATAATGATTTAGCAAGACACTGATCTGTGAGTATAGCAGACTGCCATTGGTAGTCATTTTATTGCTACATTTCTTTAGCAGAATAATAGTATTTGGTTTTCCTCTGGGACTACCTAGTCTCAGATTCTTAGTCACCCAGCCAGTGCCTGGCATGCTTTCCATCTCTTGGAAGAGTTCTGAATTCAAACCAGATGGTGGTTTGTTACTCCAACAGTAATTGTTTTAGTACAGTACCACCATATCTTTCAGCTAGGACACCAATGAAGATTGTAGTTTATTTACCTTACCCCTGTGGTAGTGTGCAATAAACCTTCTCATACTGTGAACACTAGTCAGTAGGGATGAAGGCTCCATGTTGGGACCAGCTTGACCTCTCCATTTTCATTGAGTTGTCTAACTGCTGTCTTCAGCAATAGGGCCTTATGCTGAATTTGTGGAGATAAACATATAGCCTTGACAATAACGAGTTATTTTGGGGCTTACATAGAGACCTTTTAGCCAAGAAACAGTTTAGATGTAACCCATTCCCAGTACTATATGTTCCATTTGGGGACAAGAGATATTTAACCAGGGCTTTGTATCCCCAATTATTTGGTGATTTCAATTGTGTTTCATTCACATACAGTCTAAAATAATTTGCCTTGCAATTTATAGCATAATTATTTTAAATAATAGCTATTTTTAAAATGCTCTATAATAAACTCGTGCACCATGAATAAAAGAATCCCAAACCATTATTTTAATATCATAATTAGTATTAATTCATTTATTACTAAACTGAAAAATTACTAGAACAACCAAGACACATTACAATACTACTCTGAGGCAGTGTCAGCTCATTACTAATATACTGTACTCTAAATTACATACTGAGCTTATATTTGGCTAGAAAAACAGCTTTGAGATGTGATTTCTCACCTTCAAGAGTGCATTTAAATGAGTTCAAAGTGTGACAGTAGTGATAATTCTTAAGAATGGAAAAAATGCAGTGCAGGATTTTGTGAGAGTAGACTTTACTGGAAAATCAATTTATGTGTAAAGAATACGTCAAACCTCATCACATCACACAATTATGCAACACATTTTTTTAAAATTTTTAATGTGTGTATTTATTGTGAGATTACTCAAATCAAATATTTAAGTTAACTTACATTTTGTAAACTACTACATGTAATTCAACATTAATTATCAGTTTTCTGAATTATTGTCTTTATTATGTAGCCATGTTAACCTTAAAGAGGTGATTTTGCTAGGAAACTGATCATTATCTATAACAGATGCTAAGGTATTTAGAGAAAGAAAATAATTCTATAAATGCAAGTTTAAGATGTTAATGTTATGATCATTTTATCCATATTAACATCTGTTCCTCATTGGGAAGATTTTCCTCCTGGCAAGAAAGGCCATACACATCTAATGGCTTTCAACCATGTCCAGACTGTGTAGACATCCACTAAAGGAGCTCATCACTGCACACCTGTTCAGTCTACACAGCCCAAATGTGACCTGCAGCATGAATGTAGAATGATGCAAATCAGGTTCAAGTACACAGAAGATGTCACACTGTGTCTCCTTAGCTGTTCAAAATAATGAGTACATTGCATCATGCAGGAATATAAAGAAACAACATACTCAAAATCAGTTGTGCCATTAAAAGTTTCAAAAATTAACTTTAAATAAACATACTTTTTAGCCCAACTAAATACTATTCATTGGAAAAGACTTAACAGCTTCATATGTTCTACTATGTATATAGTCAGTAATATCATCTTTTGATAATCCATTCATTAATGCAAATTGAATTTTCTGGTGCTTTCCTTAAATTAATAATTTACGAATTTACTATGAATCTGCTATGAATTTAATCATCTTACTATGGTCTTGTCATATTGGTAAAATTTTGCTTCCTCCTTAATGTTGGGATTGGCTAGAATCAAAGAAAAAGTTTGAGTCTCTGTCTAAAGTCCAACAAGACTCAATTTTATTTATATATCTATCATGAGAAATTGCATATAAAAGGCTGATTGGGCTCAAATTCTGAAAAGGAAGTTCCATTTTATGTAGTGGGTAGAAATTGCCACAATTCCTTGAGCTCTCAAGGGCTATCTATAGCTCTCAAAAGCTTTAGTGCCTAAAATACCCTTTTCTGTACACTGGTATTCTCACTTACAGGCAGTTGAAAGCAATGTGTCTTTACTCTTTTGAAAACACTTTTGTGTTTTGATAAAAACAAAACAAAACAAAAGTCATACAAGAGAAACAAAGTCTATTATATCTGAGGAAGCACTTGTTCTCTAGAACCAGGATTAAGATGCTTGCTCTTGAGAGAAATATAATAGTTAACAAATAAATTTAATTATTTTTATATTCATAAATTAAAGAAGTCAATACATTTTTCCATTTTCATAGTATTCTTACAATATCTTTATTTCTTTTAAAGAAGAACTAATGTATGAGTTTCAAAATTTGAATATTGCTTTTGGCAAAACAAAAACTTAATAAAAAGTCTCTGTCAATTTTCATGTGTTCCTTTATATAACCTAGGAACTGTGAATCTTATTTTGGAAACAACTTTTGAACCCATTTACCTTTCAGAGATGAAGTCATTTCTGTAATAGCTCATTCCTTACAAGTAGAAATATTGTTTATATCACCTTTGGTGATCTATATACTTCCAGTAAAATATAACTTTTGGATAACATGGAACATTCTTCCAGTGGACAGAAAAAGTAAATTGATTGAAGAGAGATATTTTATATCTATTCTGTATCACTGTTTTCCAACAAAGAACTCTTGCTAATAGATCATTAGTTCTGACTTATACTTCTAGTTTGTGGCATTCTCCTTCTATATAATTTCAATTAACAAGTGCTATACAATACTTAGACTTAAAAGAATACATGACAGAATGATCTGGTCAAAATGACAAATACCTGCAGACTCAGTACTAAGAAGATGGACATAGGACAATCATAATTTTAGTGTTAGCCTCGATTACATGCTGATTAAATTTCCCACCCAAAGAATACATGATATACAACGAAATTGTTCCTAATTGTATTCTGCTATATTCATAGATTGTTGCCTGGGAAAATTGCCACGAGAGAGGCTTCACTCAGCAACAGTTGGAAACATGCCAGAGACTTACAAACGGACCTTAGTCAGATCTCGGGAAATCATCTGGAACAGTTGGAGGAAGGACTGAGAGCCG
>CABHPR010140361.1:4691-16661 GCA_902168415.1 Peromyscus melanophrys | reverse complement strand
CATGCAAACCACAGAATCAACTCACTTGGGTTCACCTGGCCTCACGGAGACTGAACCGCCCACCAGGGAGCCTGTATGGGACTGAGCTAAGCCCTATGCATTTATGTTACTGTTGTGTGACTCGGCCTTCCTGTGGCACTCCTAAATGTGGAGCAGGGGCTGTTTCGGATTTTGTTTCCTGTGTTTGTCACACTTGTCTCCTACTGGGCTGCCTCATCCAGCCTTAATAGGAGAGGAGGTGACTCGTCTTACTGCAATTTGATATACCATGGCTGGCTGATACCCATGGAAACTTGCCCTTTGCAGGAGAGAAAGGAGGAGAGGTTAATGGGGGTAAGGGAAGTGAGCAAGTTGGAGACAGAAACTAGGAGGAGAGAGGAGAGGGAGGGGAAACTATGATCCGGCTTGGAAAAACTAATTGATAAAAATAAATTCAACAAGAATACATGATATAATGTAAACATATAATATTCATGTCTTATATGTTGAACATTCTAAGTGGTTTTAGTTTTTTTGGGGGGATCTTCCTCCATTGAGCAAATCTTTTTGCAGATTATATAATGATAAAACTGAGAAGTAAGTGCCTGGGCATCTTATGAATGGGCCAGTAAGACAAACTCGCTTATTCACTCTCTATGCTAATTAATACATGTTGAAGGTCACATTAACTTCAAGTCAGTGACCGTCAATTTTATCCATTTAAGATGGCCTGCTCTTTTTATACAGGAGCTCTGCTGTCTTTTCTCTTAAGGGCCACACTATGAATTATCTATGATAGGACTTATTTATCAATTTACTTTCTGTGGTCCTCAAATTTCATTCTCTATATGTGTGGCAGAAGATTCTGGAGACCATTCACTCAACATGAGTTATCTTGTGACTATGAGTCTTAACTCACCCAGGACCGTTGTCAAAGTTCTAACACACATACAGAAAGCAAGATTATGGATGTCATCTTGATCAAGCTGTTGTCCAGCGCTTCATTGTCTCATCATTGTCCCAATCACTGTCTCTCGGCATGTGTTATGAACTGTCCACAATCTATTAAATCTGTTTCTAAGAGTCAATTTTCCATACTGTCTGGCATATGCTTTCATCCAGCATAAATTTCTAGGTAAAAGGAAAATTAAAAAATTGTCCTGCCCATTTTGTTATTGTTATGAGCCACACTTGTTCATAATTTGGTTGTAATATTTAGCACTTTTCTCTAATTTTGTAACATACATAAAATTGTGCTGTTCATCAACACTAATGCACTATCTTCTCTAGTAAGACACAGATCGTGATATTTTGACACTTTTTCACAAATAGGTGCTAATGTAAAACATAAAAATAGCTATGTGTATCTTTTGTGCAGTGATACTAATTATACCTGGGTATTTAATATGTGTATTATGTTCTAAAATACACAGCTTAACAATATATTCTAAACTAAATTCAATAGTTAATAACCTTACCCAGATATTATGCTTGTGTATTGCTGATTATATTATAACTATTCTCTTTAGAAATTATAAATGTATCCTAATTTATAAAAGGTATATGACTTTGAAAAATGTGTACATATGTGATTCATTTTTAATATAGGTTTATGCTCAATAAATATGATTTTGTAAAGCCCAATGACTAAATGCTATTCTAAATATTCTGCAGAACTACAATATCTTCTAAAGGAATCTAATTTTTTTGGTGTGGTGCTGTGGGGTGGTCTGTATGTCAAACATGTTGCTTATTGGTCAATAAATAAAACACTGATTGGCCAGTGGTCAGGCAGGAAGAAGTATAGGCGGGACAAGGAGGAGAGAATTGTGGGAAGTGGAAGGCTGAGGAGACACTGCCAGCCGCCACCATGACAAGCAGCATGTGAAGATGCCGGTAAGCCACAAGCCATGTGGCAAGGTATAGATTTATAGAAATGGATTAATTTAAGATATAAGAACAGTTAGCAAGAAGCCTGCCACGGCCATACAGTTTGTAAGCAATATAAGTCTCTGTGTTTACTTGGTTGGGGCTGAGCGGCTGTGGGACTGGCGGGTGAGAGAGATTTGTCCTGACTGTGGGCCCGGTAGGAAAACTCTAGCTACAGTGAACCAATGAATTTATTAGAGTTAGTTACAGAAGCAAGGTAGCCACATGAACAGAGTCCCACCCCAAACACATTTTCACTTCCTGCCTACTCTGTATCAACCAAGACCACAAGTAGCTATTGTAGAAAGTGTGGTAATTAGAATCTTAACTGTCTAGTGAGCATTGGTTTGCCTTCCAGAAGGGATGCTAACAGCTTAATTGTTATTACCAGAGACCTGGGTGTCTCCAGAATCATTCTGCTTATTTCACTGCCTACCCCTCAGTCTTGTATAAGTCACCATAACAGCTCTGCTTCTTGATGATAATGGTCAGGTTGTGACAAAAGGAAAGAACTATACAACAGTGTCTGAATTGAGTAGTAGATGAGACACACATTTTATTATTGAAAATAAATTCTTTCTTCATATTATATATCCTGATTATAGTTTCTCCTCTCCTTTTTTACTTCTTCCTATTCTTTCTCACCCATCCCCTTAGGATAAACCCCCTTTCTGTCTTTCATTAGCAAAAGACAAGTTTCAAAGAGACAAAATCAAACATGACAAAATAAAATATAATAAGACAAGGGAAAAAAAACTGGAGAGAGTAACTCAACAGAAGGAAAAGAGCACCAAGAGCAGGCACAACAATCAGAGACCCACTAGTTCACACACTCAGAAGACGCATACAAATACTAAGGTGAAAGCCATAATACACACAGAGAGGACCTATTGTAGATACTTGTTGGCCCTTTCTGCTTCAGACTCTGTAAGTTCATATTAGCCTTGTTCAATTGACTCAGAGGGCTGTCTTCTCCTGATGTCCACCATCCTGTCTGTCTCTTATACTCTTTCTGCCTCTTCTTCTGTGGTGTGGGGTAAGACTTTTGAAATGTTAAGATATTACACACAGAGCTAACAGACTGAACTTTATATGTGCTTCATCTAATATCACTACTTCTGCAGCCCTCAGCTACTGAATAAAGATTCATTTGCACCAACTCCTTGATACATGCCATTTATTCTTCTTCTTTCCCAGTGTGGGATGAAATCAGACCAACTAAGAGAAGCTCTTTTTGAGAGGTTACAGGCAGAAGAGAACAAACCATTAGATGCCTAATGAGGTATTCATTAAAGAATATTGTTCAGAGACACAGGGGGACATTATCAGAATTGATTAAAATCACACCGGACATGGCAGGGCTTACTTAAAATTTCAACACTTGGGAGGCTGAAGGAGGATTGTAAGGTTGAGGCCAATCTAATCCTTACTTGACTAATCTCTGGTTCTTTAAAGAAAAACTTAGGCTAAAACTCTTAGAAACAGGGTATATATAAAAATTTATCAATAGCTCTGAGATATAGCCAAGTCACTTCAAAAAGGAAAGTAACTTATAAACACCTTAAAATATTAGGAACTACAAATGAGTAATGTAACAGTGCATCTGAATTTGCTACCAACAGGCAAACAAATATACCTAAAAGCAGTGGCTGAAAATACCTAATGGATTTCAGATAATAAACAATAGCAACTAAATCATCCTTCAATAAACAAGTTAATAAATGTAAATAAATGTATATAGTATTCAAAAGAATATTAATGATTAAGAAATATCTTGAAAAATAGTCAACATTTTTAATCATTGAGGAAATTAAAGTTAAAATTATTTTGAGATTCCATCTCTACCCATTAATACTGGTGATCACAGAGAGAAGAAACCATGATGATAAAGGAGAACCCAAACATACAACTGGTAAATAATTAACAAATGTGCTCACTATGAAAAGAAGTATGAAGGGATCTCAAAGAAATAAGGACAACAAAAACTAACAAAACAAAACAAACAAAAAAAACCAGAACTACATTATAGGCTAGCAATACTGTTTCTGGGTATATGCAAGAAGTACAGTGTCATAGAAATAATGTAATGCTATATTTCTTGCAGTAGTATCCACAAAAGCTAAGAAAGGGAAATGGAACTGTCCTAGATCTTCAATTTGAAATGAAGGAATAAAGAAAATTTAATACCTATAAATAATGAGATTCTATTCAGCTGTAAAATAATATAAAATCAGAACACTTTTAGGGGATATTTATGGACCTAGAAGGTATTGTTATACAGAAGTCTTTTATTAAAGACAAATATTATACTTTTTCTGTGCAAATGTAACATCTAGATTTAGATTTATGTCGGGGGTAGGGGTTGTAGGTTATAACAATATAAAGGGAAAGAGGAAAAAATTTTTAAAGATCTTAAAGTGGTGAAAGGGTGAGGATAATGGGTCACTTGCAATATTAGCATTGAAGTGGATGGCTAGGGGAGTCAGCTAGATATGGGAACTGAGAGGATTTGAAGAAAGAGGATGAATAATATCATAGGGCATGGACAGAGAGATGACTCATAGGTTAAGAACACTTGTTGCAACTGCAGTATCCTGGATTCAGTTCCCAGCAGCAACTTGAAAACTCACGACTACCTGGAACTCTCGTTCCATGGATATATTTCCTTTCTGACTTCTTTGGACACTCAGCATGAATATGGTACACATGTGTACAATTTGAAGGCAAAACATTCATATAAATAAAATAAAAATAAATATTTCAACAAATAAAAAATGAGAACAAATTATTTATTTATAAAGTGCCATAATTAAATATTCCCAAATTTTATTTCACATATAAAGGAGAATAAGTAACAGAACTAATATATGAATATGTACATGTTCACGTACATACCCAAAAAGAAAATTCATTAGAAATAATATATATATATATGTTTCACTTTTTAGAAAATATTTTTGTGTCATTAATAGCATGTTTGTGTGCAAATATGAAACTACAAAGAATAATAATATTTGCAAATTAACTGTAATTCTTCAGTTAGAAGTTATAGTCTAAGATAAAGAACAATTTTAGTATGTTCTTGTTTTCTTCAAATAAAATTACCTATCACCATTTTCAACTAAAAAATAAACCACTGTATTCTAGTATTTTGATTCACACATTAATATAGTGAGGTAAAAATCAACAATTAGGAATAAGATGCTTAATTATTAATAATAATCCTCTAAAGAAAGAGAGAGAATAGTGATCTTAGAACTACTTTGATTATCCAAATTCCAATCCAGAATTACAACCCAATAATAGAGAATTCCTATAACTGTGGAGAAGCCTACATGGTCAACAATGGAAAACATGGTTTATGTTCCACAAAATCATAAACTCAATGTGTTTTCATGTGAACTAACAACCATGCATCCGTATTTGCCATTATCTTCGTTTACAGGTCGGTAGGTGACAGCAGTCTCCCTCCATATGCCTTCTTCATTTTCTGCAACATTCACTTTATGGTCCACAGCCTTTGAAAACATATGGTCACTTGAAAGTACTCTCACTTTACACTCTTCTCTCAGCTATAAATTGCAATCTGTGAGAGTCTTGATTTAACCACTAGCCACCAGGTGATCCATTTACTCATCATTTAAAGCTTTAAACTCTTAAAATGTGAAAATATTGCTAGCATGAAATTTTATTTTAAAGTGTCATATGTATTTAAAGGTCTTATTTTTCCTACCAAGTAGCTTTCTTTACTTAAATACAAAATGTAGATTTTCTTGCTCTATAGAATTCTGAAAGTAAACATGAAGCAATGAGTCTTTGTGTATTCATTTCTTTAGTGTTCTGCATAAGTATTTTAAAATATTTTAAGTCAACTGAATATTTTATAATTTAATTATATATATATATATATTTGTGTACCTGAATATGTGTGAATATGTATGCATATTCCATTTTATTTTACTTTATTATGCTGTGGAAATGTGGCAGGGGAAGGAAGTGAGCCAGGCCATGGTGGTTGGGAGAATCTTGCAGCCTGACTGACTAGCAGCCAGAATGCTTCTTTATTTATACAGAATTTAGTAAGCAAGGATACATTCATGATGTTCCAAAACATAGATCATAACATTTTTGGCTTTGAACATGTGTTTCACTTCCTGTCCCTCATCTTTTAGTCATTATTAATAAACTATGACAGAACAGTTATCATTTCCAATCATTTTTCCTCAAGTTTTGACATCATTAATAAGCAAAGTTATTATTCTTACTTATTAACCCCATATCTCAATTTTTAAGAATCTAGAGGCATATGACAGCCTGTTCTCAGCTGGTAGCTTTGGTTGCTTCAAGGAAACTAAACCAAAACAAAATCTTCAACCACCTTGGGCATTTTGCCATGTCCCAAGCAGTGTATTATTAACTCTTAATGTCAGAGTGCCCAGGAAAAATCCTCAGGCTAACGATGCTGAAGTTATTCAAATTCTGGCACAATACAATGTTCACATTTATATCTTTATAGACTTTGTCTATATGTCTAATCCTGGAATTCCGTTGTTCCTTAGTCATATGATATTACTGTGATTGCATGTGCTAACTTTTCTAAGAAAGGGAGATCCTGGCATCTCATACTTTTATCATCTTTCCACTCCATATTTTGCTCATCAATTTATGTCTATGTAGGGTAGAGTTGTATGCCATGTAATTGTCTGAGTATACAGTGGGAACTCCTCTAGCCCTCCAAATCCTATTGACCCTTTTAAGTTTACATTGTTTTGAATATCTTTTCCCTGTGTAAGTACAGGGACAGATGTTTCAAGAATGTTTCATAGCCTCATGAAGAGACCTCTGGCTTCTTTATTTGTCACAACCTCCAAAGCATAAAGAAGACCTTCAAGTAGATAAGGATATCTTCCTAAAAGCATGAGGAATACTATGTTCAGGACTGTCCTAGGGAAGCTTAAAAGCAATACTCCTGGGAGAAGGCTTAAATGATTCATAAGAAATTTTCCATCAATCAGATATCCCCAAATTGTACAAATATTAAAATTCCCCCAAATATGCAACAGGTGGAGATGAAAACCAAAGGTGGCATGGCAGCCACCATGTGGCTCAGCTTTGTGGGATCTTTGTCAGAGAGCTGTACTGGCTTTATGACTTCTGCCATTCCATTCAGATACGGCTGTGCCAGGTTCTTGAGGAATAATGTAGAAAAAAATAAAGAAAAATAAGAATTATTGTGAGTACATCATAGTAAAAAAAAGACTGGTGATGAAATACATGATCTGCCATAAATTATATGCATGAGAAATCTGCTTCCGTTGATGACAGCTTTAATGCTATTGTCTTATACTAAAAAAGTTAGGATCAAGAAGATGCCGTGTGGGCTACATTCAACAACATGGAATTTTTTTTTAATTTTTAAAAATTTTCTATTCAAATGATAGGTGTCTTAAGGAATAAGACAACATTTCAAAGTTTAATTTCATTACAATGGATAGGCCTATACTTCACTCTTGATTATCTTACAGAGGCTCACAATCTTATTAACAGGATGAAGAGAATCTCTATTTTTCATTTCAGTGTTTCATTATTGAGTAGTTTTATGAAGGCTACATATTTAAAATGATTAGCAAGTAAAATATTGAAGAGATCTGGGCTATAATAACAAAGAGGTGCCAATGGATTGGATTGATTTCCAATTAATGTAAGTTCAAGGAGAGCAGCTGCCCCAATGATGTAAAGTTACTAGGAATGTGATTGTACTATCTGGCTTTACCGGTTTTAGCTATGAAGATGAGGCAGGATGACTAGAAAGGCAACAGAAACCACAAGAAAAAATGTTTTTATGAATATTATGAGCATTTACAAGAGGTATATCAATAACTATACATATTGATTGGTTTTCAGTTCATGATGTAATCTCACAATAGTCTTTTCTCACACCACTGAAGGACTCTGGAATTTTGTTTTGCTCATAATATAGTATAAGCCTGTTTGTTTTGTAATGAAAGATGAAAACAAGGTGGATCCAGATGGGAGGGGATGTAGGGAGGACCTGAGTGGAGTAAAGGTAGGGGAAACCATGATCAGGATGTATTTAGTGAAAAAAATATTTTCAATTAAGGAAAAGCTCTGTATTACATACACATATAAAATTGTGCAAAAGAGACACATAAAATGCAATTTTGAAAAATAAATAAGGCTTTAGATTGTATTCTACAAGATTGAGGATATTTATAGTCTAGGCTAGAATAGAGAAAATTTGGGTTAACACACTTGAGGATGTATAAAATGTTCAGCCTGAGCCATTCAATGATTGTTCCCTGATGCTTGACCTGCAGAAGCTCTGCTTACCATTAATTCTAATGGTACTCTTTTACATACATGGTTTGTAGTTCCTTCTCATTGGTGATACAGGCCATGGGCATCAATAAAAGTATCTGATGTCCATGGACCAGGTAATTAGCCAGTGAATATAGAGATATTGTTTAGTCCAACTTTTGGTTTATATTAATTAATGACTTAGAAGTTGGTATTCATCTACATCTCTACCACATTCTTTCCCAAATACTCAGAAAAATCTCTTTAATTCTAACATTTTCTCGTATGAAAATGAGTTGTACTGAACTGATGTTAAAATCCCAAGAATATCAAGATGATATAACGAGAGCCAGAGGGGAAATCCAGTCTTCTTCCCTTGTTAAAAGAGAAAAAAAAATAGAAGAGCCTTTTTTTTTAATTTGAAGATCCTAAAAGTTATTCTTTTAACTTCTAACATGTCCATCAAGGTCATGTCATTTCTGAATTATACTGCTGTTCATTTCCAAAGTGTAAAGATAACATCAGTCAAAAAATATTATAGTGAGTCAAGGGCAGAGAGTGGGACTGTGTCACAGCATTGGGAAAGACAGTGAAGGTCACAGAATGTCCCTGAAAGTTTCAATCATTGTTTTTTTTTGTTTGTTTGTTTGTTTTGTTTTGTTTTTGTTTTTGTTTTTTTAAGAGTAGTTCCTCAATGTCAGGAAAATAGTAAATTTCCTTTGAACTTAGGCTTTCATTACTTAATTCACTGTACAGTAAGCCGTTATGGTATTTTCTCCCCTTATTTCATATCTAAAGATCATGTTCTCTGAGATGCTGAATATTGACTAATATCCCAACCCTCTTTTACTTCTCAGTAGTAGGGAAAGATCCCAATATTTTACCCCATTTTGTTTAAATTCTATTTTAGTTTTAGTTAAACAACTATGTCCAACCCCTCCTTTGAGAATAGTAGGCTGTAAATCTTGATGCTCATACTTGGGTTTGAGATCTTTCAGACTAAGATGTAGAGGGTGAATTTTCCATGGTGTGGAGGAAATTTGGGCAGGAATGTGTTTCCCTAGCAAACCTTGTTAATGAGCTTTCAAATCCTAAATAGAAAACTATATATTTACCTTTCCAACTTCATTTAAACAAATGAATTCACAGAATCTGGTTGGTATGTTTTGACATATCTTTCAAGTCCTTTTGATCTTGCTTTTCTTGTTTTAGAAGAGGTGGACTAATTTTATCTTTTCTTGCAATTTGCATTCACAACAGCTGATCACTTTGTCTGCTGAAGCTACTATATCAGAATAGCACAGACTGAATCAATTACAAACAATGGGAATTTATTTCTCACAGCTTTAGAATCTGAGAGGGCCTACATCAAATGACTATTAGAATGATTATATGGTGCTCTTTATACTGCATATTTGTCAGCACGGTAATAGAATTTGCAATTTGTATTCTTGATGGTCCACTCAAACCATCTTCATGTTCAGTCCACCTCAGTGGAGGTTATGATGCAATATATGAATTGCAGCTGGTGTCCAGATATCTACTAGATTATAGAACTTGTATGATAGAATAATTCCACCTGATGAATATTTTTTCCTAAGAACATTGTTATTAAAGGCACGTGATGTTTAGAGATACACTGTGCCATCTGACTACTAATATAGCTGAAAATGACAGCCTTGTCTAAAAACTATAAAGAAAATATAAAAGTAATTATATTGCCACTATGTAGCAACTGAAGGAGGGTCCTATTATTGTATGGAGAAATACACATCAATGTATTTATACATTTTAAATTCCTAACCACAAATTCGTATAACACATCTTAGATCTATAGAAATCTCAAACATTTCATTTATTTCAATAGATTAAACAGTACTTCTATATGACATGGCTATAATTCTCAGGAGAATATATATAAACATCTTGCCTCATGGAACTATGCACATTCACGTTTATTGTTCCACTTTTCACAGTAACAAGAAAAGATAATCAGTCTGGCTGTCCATTCATAAATGAATGGTTAATGAAATTATGATGCATGTGTACAGTATACCGGATTCAGTTGTAAATAAAATTGAATTTGAGTTCTATGGTACTTTGAATGTAATTGCCCCCAAAAAACACTATTAGGAGTTGTGGCATTGTTGGAGGTAATGGGTCTCAGTTCTCTTCCTGCTGCCTGAGGTTCAAGATATGGAACTCTTAGCTCCTCCTCCACCACCTTGTCTACCTTCATGCCACCCACCATGATGATAATGGTCTAAACCTCTGAAACTGTAAGCCAGATTCAATTAAATATTTTTCTTCATAAGAATTGTCCTTGTCAAGGTGTCTTTTCCCAGCCACTAAATAAATAGAACCACTAACTAAAACAGGGTCTCTGTACGAAAAAAAATGGTATTGAAAAATATTATGTGATGTGAGATAAATGAGACTCAGAAAAACAAACACTGAATATCCCTTTTCAAATGTAGATGTTAGCCTCTATCTTTTCTGTATATGTATATAAAACAAAGCGAGTGAATATGGAGGAAATAAAAGTAAATGAAACCCATAAGAAGCAGGGGGGATTCTTTAATGGACATGGGCGAAGAATAACACCTGTGTTATTAAAGTTCAAGAGGAGACACCAGGTATAGAAACATTGGAAGTGTGGAAGAGTAGAGGTGAGGGTAAACCAAAATTACCAGTGTGTGAAAAGCTCACAATGAAATATGATACTGGTAAGCTAATGCAAAAAAGGAAATTAAAACAAACAAAAAATGACCAGAAGTACTCAGTGTGGATGGATATTTTTTTCCCTAAAACTGTGGGTTATGAAATGAAAATTGTAGGAGATCGATCTCCATATGAGTTGTCTGCCAGAGGAATCCCTGAGATCCCCACACAGCACAATTGTTTCCTCATTCAGTTAACTACTAGATGTAGTTATTAATATACCACTGTTGAAGATGTCACACATGATGCTAGCAAGAAGAAAATCAAGCTCGGACTGGGATAGAACATTCTGTCCTGGTGCCTAGTACTGACAAGGCTGGAAGATACTATGCAGATACCTCCTGTGGAAGAAATGGCATGGAAGTCTCTCATGTGAAGCCTTTGTGCAATACTGTAAATTATCAAGCAAGATCAGCCCCCTGGAAGCATGAGGACAAGTCTCTCATATGGGTAATAGTAATGGTAATCATAGTAACAGTAAGCAACCACTTTCTGATTATGTTTGATGCTTGTTCCACACGGGAGAATTCATACTTGGCATCATAACCCAGGGAGGACACTGACCCCAGTGGAGAAGATTGTAGCATTATTTTTCTAAATTGATATGATGGGCTGCTCAATAATCTTCCAATAACTGTATCATACCTATAAAATAGCGTTGCCATCAGCTTTAATAAGAGAACCTTCTATTTTCGGTGGTCAGCTGTGACAGCAGAGAATCAGACTTGTCAAAATACGGAAAATAAATGGAATATTTATAACATGCCCTCCAGGGCCCAAGGAGCCTAATAAAGACTTTTTCATAGAAGAGCCTGGAAGAGAATGGAGCAGTGTCTAACACTGACTTCTACACATGACAACTACTACACTTCAGAACTCATGTGAGACTGAGATTATCTGCACAACATCTCCACAAGAGGTTGATCCCTGTATATCCTGTCATGGATGGCAGATGGGCTGCTGATAATGTTTTATTTGTGTGTGTGTGTGTGTGTGTGTGTGTGTGTGTGTGTGTGTGTGTGT